>JALLPI010001798.1:0-12770 GCA_036939935.1 Cyclotella atomus | reverse complement strand
TTTTCACTTTTCAATTCTGTTAACGCGTCTACCTATTATCGTTACACTACTCGCGCTAGTGCTATCACGCCTAATAGCTCACGACACTCGCCTAATAGCTCACGACAAAATCTTACACCGTCTTGTCACCTTGTGATCCACCGCATCAGCAGCATTTCTACCCTCTCCGTCTGTGAATGCATCTAAATGTATAGCCTTCCATTTGTCAAAGTATACATGGTGCTTGAGAAAGCGGATTGTTTGGTGGTAAAAGAACCGGAGCTTGGAGTAAGAGCATTTGAAGAGGAAGTAACTTCCCATTTGATTCATGTGACCACTCCTTGATGACAGTACTAAGACTTTGTTCTTGGTTCGCTTTGTGGAACAATTCAAATAGTGAAGCATGCAGCTCTTCTTTGATGACTGCACTGGACTTCAATGGATCGGGGAAGGAACATTATTGCTCTTGACAGGTTTAGCAGACGAATCAGGAGATACAGATTGTGGATCTCTTCGACTGGTGTGGAATGGTTTGGGCCTTTGAAGCATCTTCTTGGAATTGGTGTGAAAGGGCAGGGGCAGAGCTGTAGAGGAGTTTTTGGAATATTGATCTCGGAAAGAGCTGGATTTCATTCTCATGGGGGGGGGGGTGGATCAACACCCAACACAGTAACTCTGCGTATGAGAACAGGTTGCTTCTTTACTCCTTGAAGGAACGAAGTTGGCTTATGAGTCACGTTGGACTCGGTGTGTCTTCTGGCATGAGATGAATGACTTTCCTGATTGAAAGAAGTTGACTTGCGAGGCTACGAGGTTGATATATGGATACCAACAGAGCAACATCAATCCAAGGACACAGCTTCTTCATGATCGAATTCCAGACGATCTTCTCCTCTTTAAGACATTTCTTTAAATCAGTAATGAAACCACTCCAGTCCTTGGCAGGGTGGCGTATTGTCACCAGGTGCACTCAGAGTTGTCACCTTTGCTTAGTTTTCCACGAATTATTAGTCACCGGCCTGTGAAGGATTCACTGCACTCACAACTCACAGCACATCATTGTTAGACACTCTCTAAACATCAACTCAGCACAAAACTTCACAGCTATCTTGAGCTATATCGTGAAAAGTAAGATCTAGTTGAAGAGTTGTTCTCACGATGAATGATTCATTACAAGCAGATTTCAGCTGTTTGGGTGTGTGTAGCATAGACAGTAGGGGGTACTGAAACTCTCTGGACTAGACCTTACTCAAAAGTTTAGGTGGGTAGACTTTGTTGCACCCACTCTATAGGTATAGCACTTGTCTGTACTCATTCATCATTATTAGCTTGATACTGGCTACTGATGATTCAAACCATCTTTAGACTGCCATCATTTACACATCTATAACATACTTCCACTTCGATTGGGGATATAGTGTGACCAATGTCTACTCATTCACCCTTCATAGGACCTCCATACATCTCACTAGAGGCCAGAGAATATTTTCAGCAGCAACTCAAATTTTGAGCCATAACCTGGATTCTGAAGTCAATGCGGACCCATCAAATGCTGCTGCACAGCTTCATGTCCTTCATTTTGGTCAAACATCAGATATTATAATGTGCTATGGCCTTCATGGCCAATTTGGCGAAAGACAGGCAGCTTATTACTGAAAAGGCAAGTGCAAATTTTCAGAAGTAACTCAAAACCTGAGCCATAGCCTGGATTTTGAAGGCAATCTGGACCCATCAAATGCTGCTGCATAGCTTCCTTTGGGTCAAACAAACGATGTTACAATGTGCTATGGCCACCTCATGGACAAGCGTTTCGATGCAGTTGCCAGTGCAAATTTTCAGCAGCAACTCAAATTCTGAGCCAAAAGATTTGGGTAAAACGAGAATTATCACAATACCCATCAAATGCTGCTGTGCAGGCTGAAAATTTACACTGGCACCTGCAGCAACAGACAACAAGCAGCCTGTCCTTGGTTAAATGGGCCATGAGGTTGCCATAGCATATTGCACCATCTTCTTGTGTTTGATCCAAATGAAGAACATGAAGCCTTACAGCAGCATTTGATGGGTCCACATTGACATCTGAATGCAGTTTTCACTATGATTTTGAGTTACTGCTGCATAAAAAAATTACTTGATTTGGCAGCAAAACGGTACCCGTCCTTGACCAAATGAGCCATGAGGTTGCCATAGCACATTGTAATATCTTTTGCTTGACCCAAAGGAAGGGCATGAAGCTGTGCAGAATTATTTGATGGGTCCACATTGCATCCAGAAGCCAGGTTTTGGCTCACAATTTGAGTTGCTGCTGAAAATTTGCACTGGCCTCTGCAGCAAAAAGCTGCCTGTATCCTTGGCCAAGTGGGCCATGAGGTTGGCATAGCACATTATAATATATCATGTTCGACCAAAATGAAGATCACAGAGTGGTGAAGAAGTATTTGATGGGTCCATATTGTCATCTGAATGCAGCTTTTGTCTCATAGATTTGAGTCACTGCTGAAAATTTGCACTGGAGGATTCAGCAGATAAAGTTGTCTGTACTTGGTTGATTGGGCTACAAGGTGACCATAGCACATTGTAATATCTTTTGTTTGATCCAAATAAAGGACACGAAGCTGTACAACAGCATTTGATGGGTCCACATTTTCATCTGAATGCAGCTTTTGGTTCAGATTTGAATTGCTGCTGAAAATTTGCACTGGATTCAGCAGCAAATGCTGCCTGTCCTTGGCCAAGTGGGCCACAAGGTGGCCATAGCACATTGTAATATTTCCTGTTTGACCCAAAGAAGGACATGATACAGTGAAACAGCATTTGATGGGTCTGCAATTCCTGCATAAACCAGCTTTTGGTTCCAATTTGGGCACAATTGCTCTAAATTTGGCAGAAGCAAAATACAAAAAGTCTATTCTGACATGACCCAGTCTAGCAAACAGAAGCCGGTATCTCAACACAAAACCCTGTGTTGAATAGTCATAAATATCAAATTTAATTTAGTCAATCATGCTCAGGCTTTTGTTATTTGTTTTTCAGTTTCAGAATGAACATGGATCATCTTTCCTTTTTTGTACGGTACAGAGTAGCAGTCACTAAAGGAGCACTGATAGGGAGAAGAAACCAGATTAAGCAGCAAGAGCCTCTCCATTTCTCCCAGAGCATTTGTGGGGTGGTCAATCAATGGGCTAATACAAGTGAGCAGTCATAGCCTTACCCGGAAGCTAGAATACAGTAGCGCTATCAGTATCGCCTGTAGTTGCTGAAACTGAAAGCCAACTGAGTATATGTGGAGGTGGCGGGTTGGGACATTTCATTGGTATCGTCCACCTGGGTTAGCAGCAGAGAAGGTTTGGGATGCGATGATGGCTGAGTGGACAACCATAGCAGATGGTCGATGTCCATGGGGTTGACGAGCATCATGTCCTTGACTAGGTTGAGTCGTCATGCTGTCAATAGTCAAACTCTGCAAGTAACTCAGAGCATTGCGGTACAAACATTTTCTGTGGGTGGTATTGGGGAGGTATTGCACACAGTTGCTGGACCAGGTGTGAATCTTCCAGAAAGATATCACACTGTCGGAGGCACTGCTTTTTCGCAGTCAGCAATTGGAAGCCTACATCAACAAGACCTGATTGCAGAATGTGAGATTGGAGCAAATGGTGCTAGCAAATGTCATCCTGCTCTAAAACCCGGATGTGAATATCATCTTGGCCTTGCACACTTTCTGTTAGATATTTGAACCTGTGACGCCTTCATTGACATTTAATTCGGTTTACTATTGTCTATGTGCTCATTTCTATCTTATGCATCTAACGTGCCATTCACACTCTTTCACAGCACAACCTTATGCCGCCTCCGCAGCAGTAGTCTCCTCATCATTTGCAACCATGGCCGCTTCAAACTGTTCTGCTAGCGAATTGACAGATTTGTACCAAAAGAAGAGTAGCACGCCCAAAATTCCCGCAAGCCAAGGAGTCGCAGCAGCCAAACTACCCACGCCAAAGATCAAAATTTGTTGAATCAAGGCACCTCCCGACTTTCCTAATGGGTTGCCCACTACATCCACAGCTGCCTTGCCTTTGGTCTTTGAATCCTGATCGAGTGGAATGTATGCCATTTCCTTGCAAGGGTCGAAAAGACTGTACTTGGAACTTTTCGATAGAATGTTTTGGGCCGCTCCCACCAAAACAGCCAGCATGAGTGGCGTGGTACCCATGGAAGCGGCGATTGGTGCAAAGAAAGGGGCGAATATTGTCAATGCGTAGAATGCGAGTCCAGTGATTCCAATCATGGATGGCGTGACCATGGCAGCCTGTTTGCGTTGGCGTCAGTTGGTATTGTTTGAATGGCGGCAAAAGTGGTTCTTTGTTAGCTTCATTCAGTGGGTGTGCATGGCTTCAATACACAAACATGGATGAACGACATCATTTTTACCTTGCGCCAACCGAACTTTTGAAAGATCTTACGTCCAAGAAGCATCATAATCAGAGTGACACTTCCAGTGGCTGACGAGAAGTTGCCCATGAAGGATGAGTACGCATTCGGATCGGGGTATGCAGCCTATTGGTGTTTGAATTTGCATATTATGAAACGCAAAAATGAGATACATTTGACAACAGAACGGTTCAAGGACTATGATACATGACCCTCACCTTGAGCTTGGACTTCCAAGAAACCTCGACAAGATTAATACACATTCCATAACTGATGACCAACATGGCCAAATCCCGAATATACGTCGAACTCATCAAGAATTTAGCCGATTCTCTCAGTCCCATCTTGGTCTTTTTCTTCTTCTTTTTCGCTGCAGCCTTTTCTTGATCGACACATTCCGGATCCGTCATGACTTTACGTTGCATGTAGGAAAAGATGGAGACGAGGCATCCTCCCGAGACGGCTACGGCTCCCATTAGGTACTTCAGTGATACTCCTGTGTGTAGTGTAGTGGTAGGGTGTAAATGCAGCGATGGTTACGTGCATTGTAGGATTGAATACATGCAGAGCAGCGGATTCACGAAAGGCATCCAAACTCACCCCACGGATCGACGCCAGGTGGTAGATTGGCACGCATTTTGGAGACAAAGCGTACATATTGACCGGAGAAGATGAGTGCTACGTTGGCTCCTAAGCCAAACAGTGGATCTGTTGGTTTGATTTTGTAGTCATTGTATTGATTGGATAGTATGATTGTTGGAATAAGCAAATTTCGATTGGAATAACGAAGACACATGGATGTGTAAGTAACAACCAAGCCGTAACGTCAACTGGACCAGCAACATTTTGGTACTCACAATACTTTTTGGCCTCTTCCACAGTTGTAACCTAGATGACAATGAATTGAATGCAGAACAGTGCAGTACGTTAGAAAACACCACTCATTGCATTCAGCATGAACCATGACAATCGAAGCAGTCTATAATCATTCACAAGCCTCCGCATTGCTCCGGTCTTGCTTCTAGCTCCGTCAGTATATATCACCCCATCCACTCACCTCATTGGCAAAACTCCAAAACAACAAACTAGCCACCACACTACCCCACATCTCAGCCATAACATAAAACACGGCAAAGCTCCAATTCCTAACAATCGCCAACGGAGCACCAAACCCAGCAGGCAACCTACTAGCAATCCCATCCACAAACAAATGCGGGTGCAACACATCCACATTCGGAAAGAGTATCCATGCAAATGCCAAAAAGAACAAAAGAAATGGCACGGTGCACGAATAGAAGACATCCTTCTGTTCCATCCTATCGCACAATTTGGAATACAAAGCCGTGAACCCAATGGCCGCGGGCAAATTAACGTAGGTTTTGATGAATGGGATGACTTCGGCACCGGATTTTTTGGCAGTGACCATGAGTACGTCTTTGGTATCGCGGAGGATGGTGTAGTTGAAGAGGATGAAGAAGAACATGGAGGCTAGGGGGATGAGTTTTTTGCGTTCGGAGCGTGGTGGGAGGGAGGATTTGAGTTTGGATAGGAAGGATTGTTTGTTGGATGTTGATGTTGTGGTAACAGAGGCGTCGGACATGGCTAGCTTGGTTCTGCTGTTGCGATGGAATGAAGAAGATGATGTTGGTTGCTGATGACAGATTTTAGAGCCATTGAACGGAGAGACTGCACGACAGGAGGACGAGACGATTGCAGCTCGAGTTTGAAGTGATGAAAAGGCAGCTGCCGATTGGATGAGCAGCAAGAAGTTGATGACCCTCATGATCGGTGCGATATTAATACTTGATACTGATTCTTTTGCTGTTGCTGCGAATTGGGTACTGTGCATTGACAAAATTGTGTTGGATTGGTTCGGTTGCATTCGGTTTGAGTCGATTAAGAGAGGAATACGACAGATGATTACGACTGTTAGTACAGAATCAATAAATTACATGATTCAAGAATCAAACAACTGCCGACATGTTGGCAAGGAAACATCAGATGAGCATGCCAAGCCATAAGCAAATATCTAGTAATTCTTGCTTCAACTTTCTATCATCACATCAAATAGCAAGAGCAATATCTTCAGTAAAGCCAAGCCATTCTTCTAATGACAGACCAAATAAGAGCCAAGAGAAGCTGTGCACCAAGTGTATCGTCAGCATATCACATGACACCGAGAAAGTGGGCAATGTGAGCTCTCATCAAAACAGAAGTACTCGTCACAACCATTTTCTTAACCGTGGATTGATGGACGTGCCAAATTCTCGCAAAGGATCCGACTGTTCATCTCAAACATCGAATGTCTCCTCTTCATCCGAGATCTCTAACTGCTCTAGCAGATTCATCATCCACAAGTATCCGGCTAATCTGCAATCAAACACATCATGGACGCTGACGATGTTCATGCATCCAGAATGACAAGGACAACTTACTTGCTTCACGAGACTTCTTGTCGACAACCAATCAATCTACTACTGTCTTTGATGTGATTTTTTGGATTATGAATAATATTATTGGAGGAGGAACTTCAGCAAGGCGTCATTGATGCTTTTAGAGGAGAACGCTTTTCACCATAATCAATGAGGACACAAACGCCATCACTGAAGAAAGTTGATTGTTCGTTGATGGTTGATGGAATCGCCGCGGAGGGAGCGGGAAGTGACGGACACGTGGAACTGTCGAAGGCCAGACGTCGGTAGAGCGAGTCTTCTCTTAACACAGCGTTTCACAGTGCCTCCCCATGGCAAATTCAGTTGCTTCTGAAGAGTTCTGTAGAATCACTGCATCTGTACAAGGCTTGAAGGACGATATTGAAAAGAAGTAAAGGGATGCAGATATCAAAAGGAATGCACAAATGGCAGAATTGTAGCTCTAGCAGACCAGTTGAAACAAGCTCGTGAACGGCAAGCCGCAGCCAATCCTCCACCCATTGCAAATTTGCAAATCCCAGTATCGGCGGCTACTCCTGAATCCAAGAAAACATTCTCATCGACAACACCAACAAACAGCAACTTTATCTCCGTCAGGTCCTCTCCCCACATTGCTACATTGTGCCCCACCCCATCACGCAATAAGAATGATCCTGCCAAGAATGCGTACGCTGAATCATCTCACAACTTCCAAACTGTCGGCACTGGTAAGCAAGCCACCGTCTTCCGTACGGTTCCATCTACAGTCAAGTACAGGAAACTAGCTCTCATTGAATACGAAGGAGTTGTCAACAAACACAAAGGTGTAATCCCCACAGGCTCATTCTACACTGATGCCCCTTCACATGAGCACATTCTCCTTTGGATCAAAGCGGTAGCACATGCCGACAAACTCAGTGAGCTACAAAGTGATGATGATGAAAGTGATATCTCTTTTGCTGCGGTTGGCCATCACTTCATTGACTCCATTGGCTTGTTCGAAAAATATCATATTGCTATCTACACACAAGCATTCCTTGACATCAAACCCACCGACCTTCCAAAGACTGTCTCAGCCTTCAGCTTCGAAATCAACCCCGTCAACCACCCCAACTTCATCATCTTCTCGCTGGCTTATGGAATTGAACCCCAATGGTGGGAACGGCTTGATCATATTGGATTACGATGGCTCATGGATGATGTTTACTCCAACTTTAAGCCAGACGCACAAGGTAGACAGCTCCCCAAATCTTTGGAACTGTGGATCAATCGCGGCGAGACTTGGACTACTAACTTACTCAAGAAGTTCTGTGAAGGTTGGCGGCAAGTGGGGAAAGAACATCGCAGTAGCATATGCAACTACAGTCAAAGGTTTTGAGGTGGCTATTGATTTTGTCAACGAGTTCAAAGGTGTCATCCTCAAATTATGCGGCGGCGCCAAAGTATCCTTCCAATATTTTCCTTCCCGCACCCAGTCGAAGGGCCAGAAGAAGCAAATGGAACCCATCACCAACTTTGCTTCAAGGATGCCATGGCCTCAGCCACATCTTCCCACAAGTCATAGAAGAGGATGCATCCGCAGATGAGGGTTTCACCATAGTCCAGTCCAGGAAATCTTCCAAGCAATCCCAAGCCAACCCCGTCTCCCTAAAAGAAACCTTCAACAAGCTCAGTGAACACATCAATTTCAGCATTGATGAGAATGACAGATACTACATCATAATCGGCAGACGCGGCGACAGAAGGAGTGTTAATATCTATTTTAAGTACAAGGATGCCATCTACGGAGCACACCATGCGTATCACGCAGTCTCAGGAGCCTACATCATGTCCTTCCATGATATTAACAATGCATGGGCCAGAATTGAGTGCAGATTTCTTGGCGTGAATTCGTTCGATGCACTGCGCAAGTTTCATGAAGGCATCCCACACACTGAAACTAACATGTCACCCACTTGGTCTGATGTTGATGGCAAAACATTTCACCAATTCGGTTCTGTTGCGTACACCTACACTGAAGCCGATGATGCTGATCTACTACTGAAATGAATGAAAGCCACTTTGAGAGTTACACTGAAGTAGACCAATGCAGCCACTATACTATGCCTCACTATTCAACCCCAACAAGCTTTACACAGGCGCAATTGAAGATGAACCCTCCAAATCAACCAACCAACGAACAACAGCCTAACTGTACCCTCATTCACAGATTACATGGCTGATATGAATGTGGATGATAATCAAGATTTGTCTACCTCAAATCACGATTATACCTCAATCAAATTGAATAGGTTGACCTCACCTACAAAGAAGCACAAAGTTGATGGCTCGGCTAACAATGAGGCCACTTCCAACTACTTCGATGCCTATATCCTCAACATCTCCACGGTCCACGGATTCAAACAATTATGACGCCGTGCCCATTGCAATTAGTATACCCACAGTCATCTATGACTTCCTATTGTACGTCAATCCCTTCAAAGCCGGCCTCGGTGCTTGGTGGTCCAAACAAACATGCATTGGCAAATTTGGCCTCTTCCCGGACTGCAAAGTTGTTTACCTCCTGTGCCCCAAGAAGCTTATCACTTCCTTCCGTGACTATGTCCACCACACCAAGATGTGGGGCAAATGGCAACTCTTCACAAGCCTCATTCATACTGCCGCCAAACTTACCTGGTTGCGCTTGAAAAAGATCTAGACGACAAAACAAAACTAGGACCACTCGGCGTACCTTCGGCCATCAGAGGCATTGCTGGTTTATTAGTCCTACACGAATATGCATCCACCTTTGCTGAGTATTTGCTACCACTTAACTACGCCATCGGTGTAGGAGGCGGAGTCGATGTTGTCATCAAAACCATCCAACTTGCAGTAGATCAATACATCATTGAACCGGAAAACAATGGCGACTAACCCTCACGCAGTCTGGTGTCTTTGGACATGAGAAACATGTTTAATGCTGTATCACGTGAGAGACTTCGTGAAATCATCTCTGAAAAATTCCCCACACTTGAAGCCTATGCAGACCTTATTTATGACAGCCCAGGTGAAACATTTGTACGACTCGAAAATGGAGAATGGTGCATCATCGCGGTCACTGAAGGCTTTTCACAAGGATACCCTGCTTCACCAGTATTTGCAGCACTTGTTTTGCATGACATCCTCTCAAAAATACAACCTGAGCTTGAGAACAGAGCAGCACAACGCAAAGCTGCAGGTGATTTAGGAGACGATGGGCTTGGCTCCAAGGGTTTCAGCTTAGCATATGTTGATGATCTAAATGCTGTTCTCCACCACCAAGATGTTGACTTCTTCCTCCGACGATTCAAAGCACTTGGCGAACCACTTGGTGCTATCCTTAATACTGAAAAGATGAGAATCATGACTTCCACCACAGGCACCTCTCTTGTCCAACGGCCGAAGCGTCACCACAACAGAGGACGAGTTTTATTGGGACAACAATTAGAATCCACCATCAGCGTTTTCTCGACAACCAAGGTCAATGGACTATCAGTACCTGTTGAAGTTACAGACGGCTTACGAGTACTTGGAGCACCTGTTGGTTATTCACTCAAGTTTTGCCAAGCCTTCCTATTAAAAGCCCTTTTCAAAGCGCAATCCGCAACTATGCTGTCCCAATCATATTTAGCAAGAGGAGGCATGGAATCAGCTTCATCTTCTTGATCCATGTTGATATTGCTGTCTACCAGCTCCCTGTTTGGTACGGATGCACGAGGAGAAATCACATCATTGCCAAGAGTCTTGCTTTCGGTCACCACGCCATCCGCAAAGTCAACATCACAGGCATCCAGTATTGTGTGATCGTGACTTTCCTTGTCGCATGAGCATTTGCCTCGAAGTTTGTGGAGCCACTGGTTATGTTTTCTGCATCCCAGGCAAACAAATGTTCTGCAAGTCATCCTTGACTTGTCAGTAGATTTAAACATCAACTTGGGCTTACACTCTCCGCATATAATTCGAACAATATTATCCTGCTCTATTTGCGCTTCAACTGTTTCAGCTGTGAACTCTGAAGTGCAGTTTTTGTTAGGGCAACAAATGTAACTCTGACGAAGAACTGCATTCTTGTTTCAGCTGTGAGCTTTGAAGTGCAGTTTTTGTTAGGGCAACAAATGTAACTCCGACGAAGAACTGCATTCAAGAGGTTGTTGATACGGTCCTTGTCTGCTAATTGTTGGGAGATTTTCCTCTCATCAGCACGCTGCTGAGACGCTGTGTGTGAGCTCACAGTGTGTGTTGTGTTGGACATGGTTGGTCGTTGGTCATTGGTGTGTGTGAGAAATGTGTGTAAGCTCGTTAGCACTGTGTGAGAATTGAAATTGAGAGTGTGGGCAGTTGTATGTGTGGGCGTGCTGGGATGTGTGTGAGAATTGAGTGTTGGATTGTGTGTGGGAATTATTGAGTGTGGGATTGTGTGTGAGAATTATTGAGTGTGGGATTGATGATGGGCCATGCCTTACATCTCATGTCTCTTATGAGCATCAGTGTGAGGATATTGTGTAGAGTTTGTGTGGAAGGAGTGTTAGCCTCAGTGTGGAAAAGAGATTTAACTTCTCTATTCCCGCCCTTTCATTTGGGGGATCATACTATATTCCTATCTAGGTTTTCATGTCATTTTTCAAACCGGCCATCATTGGTCTTCATTGCATTCAAATATTATTCAATACACCATCAAGATGAACAATTACTACAACGGTGGCGATCCTAAATCCGCCTATCCTAATCAGGGCACCCAGCTACCTTACTACAACCATGGAGATCCTAACTCTACCTTTCATCCCCAGGGCGCACCAATCCCCTTCTACGACAATCGTTCCCATCCCCCTCGAATGTCACCCACAGATCCGGTGCAGCCGCCGTACCCCCAGCCAATTACCCCCTACGCTCATGGTCATGCAGCATGGCCCTATCCATTGCCCCCCCTCACACAATCCAACACCAACACAATCCATATTACTCTTCGACTATGCCCCCTCCCCAAGCGTCATATGGCATGTACTCTAACTCTGACCCTCAGGCCAGCGTTCGGTTCTCCGCAAGTCGAAACAGTGTGTGAGTGAATTCTCTGCTAGCACTACTGGCAACAACAGTGGAGCGCGCGGCTCATAATCAGCGAGCACAACTGGCATCAACAGCAACAGTGCAGGGCAACCTCGACCTTCACCTCAACAATTGACATACCCAGACATCCGCCAGACAACCCCTGCAGCGCATCAAAACCCTCAGTCTACAGAGAATAATTATTCTCAGAATACCCCAAATGATGCAGCACTTCCATCTGACCATCTCAACTCCGTTATTCAAGGACGGGTGCAGAGAGACCCACCCAAGGACGAAGGTGCAGCTCAACAGCCCGCTTCCAAAGTTTCTGCCCCCAAGAATGCACATGATGATCATTCATTTTCTGCTATAAATTACAGTACCATCACCACCAAGAATACTAATCAATCTCAAAAGGAGGATTGGTCCCAAGTGTCTCATCAGGATGAGGATGATGTCTTCTTACCCATAATGCCACCTGCTAACTCGCAGCGAACTGGTCAGCAGGCTGAGACTGACCAGGGTCAGCAGGCCGAGACCACTGAGAAGGTTGAGTTGCCTCATGACCTCTTAAAAAAGAGAAGAATAAAATTGATCAAGAGCTTGCATTGAGTCGATGGGAAATTGACTGGGTGTTTGAGCCACGTCTGAAAGATGTGCCCAAGCCAACTTCGCCAATGACTAAATTACAGAGCCTACAAGTGAAAGCTTATGTGGATGCCCTTGAACGTTTCTATGACTTTATTGCGAGAGCGGGGACATGTAGTTATATCCCTGAATATCTCAAGACTGTTGGAGAAAGGAGAAAGGAGAGGCCATCAATTTACATCCACTACTGATCTAGCTAGCATTCAAAATGAACTTGTCAGAGCTTTTCCAGTCATTATC
>JALLPI010001797.1:0-10652 GCA_036939935.1 Cyclotella atomus | reverse complement strand
AAAAACTCCGGAAATGACCGGAACGAAATCAAAGTTTCGGTCAAAATTCCGGTTCTGGCTAGATTCCGTGCCCGCAACCGGAAGGAATTTCTCCGGAATTTTGAACCTAGGTTTAACAGACCTCCATAAATCCATGAGCCATCACCATCAACCTCAAAAGTGCGCCATATGCTGCGATTTGGGAGAGCATGTAAATATTGCAGAAAGGAGCGAAGCTGAGGGGAGGGGACATAGCACACAGCTATCGAGTGTATTGTGAATGAACCATCCCCGGCGGCAATATCACTTGCACAGATAGAGCGTGGACACTGTCCCCTAACCTCTTCAGCAACAGAATAGTGAGCTCCTTGTCGAGTGTGGCGGCCTGTATCCGACGGAGTGTACCAAACGTAGCTAGAGTTATCTACCTAGCGATATAATGCAGAGCGGTCATCGTCTACAAACCAGACATCAGGCCGATGAGGGGATGTCATATAGCCACCTAACGGCTGACGAAGAGAGCCAGTCTCTGTGAGGAAGTGCTCTACCGCTGTGCGGAATAGACCGAAGTCTGCAGGGGTAGGTTTCTCCACCGAAAAGACACGAGAGCTGTCAGAGGGTTCACGGGTGAAGATGTAGGGGTTGGGAGTGCGGCCATCACATAGCACAAAATCGCCAACGCTGTGAATTCCCTTGAACTTTCTTACTCTATTTACGAAGATGTTGGTTGGCGGTGAATAGATCCGTCAAACAGACGAACCCCATGAAGCTAACATTGTCAGACTGCAGCAACGGGATCTGCCACTTACGGCTCAATGCAAAGGTGACACAAAATTTATGGCAGAGTTGCCAAAGATGTTTCCACCAGCCATCAGTTGCAAGGTTGCCAAGTCGAGAGAAATCCTCCTCCAAAATGTTCCTGCTGATCCCGACCTCCATCTGAAAACCTCCAGGCTCTGCTGAAGCATGCGGCCAGTTGCTGTAGGCTGATTGAACTGCGTTTGCAGAAGATGCAGCTTCTGGGATAGCATTAGCATAGTAATGAGAGGGTTGGGCATACCAAGACCTTGGTATCTCTTGGGGGCGACACGGTAAAAGGTGCAAATGTTTTTGTTGACCTTCAACAGAGACAGTACATTGCAAAACAAGTCTTGAAAAGCCTTGTTGAGAGCATTGATGTTGGGGGTGATCGCAGCAAAGCCATACGTAAGAGAGGGCCAGAGAGCGTAGCGAAAGCCGGTCCAGGCATTGCCTGGATCACACCTGTTGTGACAAAGACGCTCTACCCACAGCCATCCTTTAGCCATTTTATTGGGCACGTGGACACCAAAATCGCCTGCCGGACAGGAAAAGATGCCTAGAGTCTCCTTGCTAGAAGAGACATCGGCCATTGGAATCGAGACAGGAGCTCCATCCTTTTGCGGGATGAACAGTTTGTATTTTGGGAGCTGTGATAGCGGGCAAAGTGTTGGCTCGCCATTCTTCCACTGCCAAGCCATCATGTACCAGAAGCACTTTGTAGCCTTCAGGTACCCGCCAGTAGCTTGAACAATAAGCCCCCAGTCCATGACAGCATCCTGAGTCTGCTGGAAAAACTCATCTAAAGACTGATCCCGACAGCGTGAGAGAATAAGCAGATCCGTGTCGTCAACATATATAATCGCTGATAATACAAAGAGAACACCAGACCATGCCCCAGCAACGGTAGAGGCATGCCCCAAGCGCTTATTAAGACTCGTCCATGAGGGAGCTCACTGCTGTGAAGCCAGAGGGCGCCATCCCGTTGCCCTGGCCCAGACCAAAAGTTGGATCATCAGCTGTTCCACCGTATCCGTTTTTGCTCACCCCATATCCAGTACGCAGATAAAACGCCATCGTTTGTAGGACAGATAGAGCCAAAACAACCGTCAATAGTGGAACACAGAACGCCTGCAGAGCTATACTTGCGATTGGATAGGATACTGCATCATAACAATTGCCTAAATCAACGCTGGGAATGCCGGCTACAATGTGAAGTGAACGAACATAGTCGCAGAAAAGAACCTTGCATAATACACCATATGCGGCCTGCGTGCCTCTCTTGGCGAACTGTTCAAGAGGAACATTTCTGATGTCATAAGCTTGATCCATCATACGTTTGGCAAAGATCAGTTTGTTCAGCCAGTTAAAGTCTGCCTCCATAAGACAAATAGGACAAATAGCACGCTCTAATCGCAGCTCACCATCCAGCTATTGTAAGTAGCCCAGTCCACCTCATCGGCCACGCCCACAGCCTCCATAAGCTGCCTCAACGGGTTGGTGCTTCCCCTTCTGCTCATCCCACTTAACAAACTTGGCCCGCTGTCAAACACAAAGGGCCTGCCATCGCCACTATTGCCACTCCGTCGCTCGAACGAATGGGCCACACCGCCGGCAGTATCATGGGCTTCCACGCAGATGGTTCGAAGGGAGTGACGGGCGCAGAGGGATGCGGCGCAGAGGCCTCCGATGCCGGAGCCGATGACGATGACGTCATGTTCGTGTTCTTGTGTGGTAGCCGAGAGGCGGTGTGGGCTGTGGCGAGCTGCCGGGGTGAGGAATGATGAGGTGAGAGGTGGCTGGCTCGAGAGAAGGAGGAGAATGAGTGTGATCATGGCCATGGTGCAGACAGTGACGAGGGCGAGGGCATATGACAGCAGAAATGGCGGGAAGTCCTGGCTTGTAAATGTCTCTCCTCCAGATCCGAACACTTAACTTCGATGCAAATACTCACATCTGGCTCACAGTAGTGATTCAGAAACACTGCTTACAAACATTGTAAAGATGTGTTCAAGATGTCATCTTGTTATAATTTTATTTTGAGTCAAAGTGGCAAACTTTTACTTGAATAGGGTGGTTGAATATTTCCACTTCTTTTCCCTTGATTTCTATTTCAGCCCATCCTAATTCCTTCCAGTTGTATTTCTGTCTTCAGTCATCGCAAAAGCGTATCTTTGTCTGGTGATATGGAATACCTATCAATTGAGTCCATTATAAAAGTAGGTCCCGTGACAATCCCGATTCCTCCTGCTGCTGGTAATACAATTTTACTAACTCACCGCCTAATTTTTTATTTGCTTCTACTTCTACTTCTACTTCTACTTCTACTGCAACCAAGTCATCTTGAGCAGCGAAATTACAACAATGCTAAGCTCAGATTCAATCAAAGCATCAAATGAATGTCACTTTCTAAACTGAAAACTAGATTGACAAGGTTCAACCCCTGTATTGGAAGACTAATTTGGCAGAGATCTTCAACTGATGTTTGAAGTTGTTCAGCCACCTGCCCTCACGTCCGCCCGTCATCGTCAGTGCTCATGACGGTAGAGAGTCAGCGGATCTCGCCGGTGAATGGAGGTCATAAAGCAACACGGAAAACAACAACAATGATGAAGCTACCCATCCTCCTGTCGCTTCTCTCCTCCACCAAGTCATTCACCTCACCCAGCATCCAGCTGCTCGTTCGTCATGAGTCTTCTTCACCAGCAACAGCACTACAAGCAAAGAAGTACGTGGTAATCGGCGGAGGATGGGGCGGATGGGGTGCCGCCAAGGCATTGTGCGAGAATGACGATGTGGAAGTTACCTTGATTGATGCTCTGCCGGATCCTACTGGGGTGAGTTGGATTTAGTGTATGTTGTATGTTGTATCGTGCTGATGCCTTGTTGGTGCTTAAGAGCTTATTTTTCTGGATTTAGTATAGACAGCGAAGCAAGTGGTTGCATAGAGTTGTATTTGTGATCATTGAAAGCTATTAGATGATCTGTGTGCAATATTTGCAACGTTGCAAGTGATTTCTGTACTGTTCTATACTGCAAATGCATATCGGTTGACTTGTTTGATAGATGTTATCTCAAGAGTTCATGCTGTACACTGAGTATGTCGACTGGTATTGTGCCAATCTTACGAGAAAGAAGAGAAATCAGCTAGATTTTCCATTGCTCATTTCAAATGCAGTTGTATATCTATCATCAAGACCAATCAAAAATGCTTGTATCGTGCAAATGAAGCTGTTGACTCTATCTCACTTCATGTTCTTTTCAATACACTATCTTACCAATATCATCTAAACAACAAACCACAACCAACAGAAAACACCATACCTATCAAAATCAGGCAAACCAGTAGAAGCAGGCTTTCGCGGCTTTTGGAAAGATTATCCCAACATCCACTCTCTCTGCGATGAACTATCCCTAAATCAAAATGATGTATTCACACCCTACACCAATTCCAGCTTTTACAGTCCCGATGGATTAGAGGCCACTGCTCCGGTATTTGCCGAGAGTTCGTTCCCGACTTTGCCTAGTCCACTTGGACAAGTTTTGGCTACTGTGCCTTATTTTGAGAGATTGCCGGTGAGAGATCGGGTTAGTATGGTTGGTCTTTTGGTGGCTACCATTGATTGGTGAGTTGTCTTGAAAAGGAAGATATTGTGCAAATTATTTGATACCTTACTTATTGACGAATACCTCCACTACTACTACTGCATTGCAACATATCCATATTGGTAATCTACACAAAAACAAGCCTGGGAGGAGACGAAATAGTCCAACAACAATACGATAGAATGACAGCCCACGAACTATTCCTACGATTCAACCTCTCACCTCGTCTAGTATCCGATTTCATCAAACCAACCTTACTCGTTGGATTATTCAAACCTCCCGAGGAATTATCGGCATTGGTCGTTATGGAACTTTTGTATTATTATGCACTAGCTCATCAGGATAGTTTTGACGTACGGTGGATTAAGAGGGGTACTGTTGGCGAAAGTTTGATTGGTCCGTTGTCGGATAGGTTGATGATGGAGAAGGGGTTGAATGTGTTGGGTGGGTGTAGGGTGAAGGAAGTTTCGCTTGTTAAAGATGAGAGTACGAATAAGCTCATGGCTAGGAAGGTGACGTATTTGGATACCAAGTCGGGAGAGATGAAAGAGATTGACAATATTGATGGAGTCGTAATGGCCTTGGGTTGTCAGGGAATGCAATCGATTGTATCATCGAGTCCTGAATTGGCTCGTTTGCCCGTATTTAGTGCTGCGGCTAGTTTGAAGGGTATAGATGTCATTTCGGTTCGATTATGGTTTGATAGGATTGTGGAGACAAGGTCCCCTGCCAATGTATTTTCGAAATTCGAGGCGCTGAGAGGCGCGGGTGGTACATTCTTTATGTTGGATCAGTTGCAAGGCGAAGGTAATGGTATGGCGGAGCTATGGGGAGAGAAAGATGGCAATGATGATGGTGCTGTCGCCAGAGGAAGCGTGCTGGCATGTGACTTTTACAATGCTGGAGAATTGATTAGTTTGGCAGACGAAGATATTGTCAAAATTCTCACGGATGAGCTGCTTCCAAGTGCCGTTAGCAAATTTGCCGACGCAAAACTGGTGGATTCTTGGGTAGGAAAGTACCCGGGCGTTGTCAGCTGGTTCTCTCCAGGCAGTTACTCCAAACGGCCTCCACTGGAAGGAGCTGGCAATGCAATCTTACCTAATGTCAAGTGCGCAGGTGATTGGGTGCGCATGGGCGAGAGAGAACATGGTGCTAAAGGGTTGTGTCAAGAACGAGCATATGTCTCAGGTTTTGAAGCTGCCAATTCTTTGATGCGTTCAACAATGGATGGCTCGTTTAAGGATCATAAAGTACTTCCTGTTCGAGAGGATGAAGCGCAATTCAAACTTGGTGTTGAGGTTAACAGAAAGGTGATGCAATTCCTGCCACGGTTCTGGACTAGATGAGTCGATTGTGATCTATGTAATTCTATGTAAATGAAAACGAGTCTGTTCCATCAATATTCAATGTTCTAAATTGTTGACACTTCATGGATTCAAGACCTCGTGCTTCAAGCCTTTTCACTGCTGGTAAACCTAACTTGCAACATAAACTTAAGTAGACTTAACGGACTTGGACTTGCTGCAAAGATCTCAAGGCATCTGAACTTTGAATTCTATATACTTTAGCCCCTCAATCCAAATGCATGCGAGCTCATTGATCTTGCTAAGTCTCAGTTGATTCTTAAACTTCAATGCATATGTCTGCCACTGGGCTAAAGTTCATAAGTAAAGTGGTATCAAATTCAATTTCAATTGATTGGACTTAGCTATGAAGTCAGGATAACACAGCGTCCAATTCGCTCTAAAACTAATACACTTTCTTTCTAACAGCTCGGCTCCCCCAAGAAGCTGAACGTTTTTCTTCTTCTTCTCTCTCTGTAATCTACGGTACCTTCAATGTCTACCATGTCTATGATGCTCCATAATCGTCGGTGGTATATTCAAAACACCAGTATTACGCCTCGTAGGCGAAGGTGAAGTCAACCTACTGCTCCCCTTCTTCCCCTTTGATCTACCACCCCTTCCCACTCTACCGCCATTACCAATACTTCTCCTTCTCCTCCCCGACGCGGCACCATTATTGCACGCAGTCGTACTCCCTTCCTTGAACAAGAATCGATCTCCCTCCCGTTGCGTCAACACTCTTATCCTGCGAACGCCGGACCCCCACAATTTTTGGGGATACGACTTGGTAGAACCTTTTTCATTGACGACGAATCGAATGGCGTCATGAGTACGATCGGCCATGATGGCGTAGGTCCAAGATCCGTCGGATCTTCGTACGAATGCCGCGTCTAGATGGCAGAGTTGACCTATGGCAGATTCGACAATGGCCTTGACTTTGGCGGATCGTTGATGATTCTCTTCGTCGGAATTGTCATCTTCTTCGTCGTTGTTAATGCGCCGACTGTGACGGCGTCTGCCCTTGCGTGATTTACTAGACGGGAAAACAATCATATCTTGCTCTCGGGCCAGATCTCCTAGTTGATAGTCGGGATGAAATATTGGTCCGCGAACTCCAGGCGGTGGCGGGGGGGATTCATATTTGGGACAGAGTCGAATGTATTCCGGTTGTTGTTCGGGTGGAACTTCGTTTCTGGATGGTATGACCAGTTCAGGATTGGTCATTTCTTCTTGACAAGACCTCATGTTTGATTCGAGGGTGTGATTCAACTTGTTGGAGGAGGGTGGAAGGACTTCATTTTCCTCGGCTTGAATCACAAGCTCGAGCTCCTCGGATGGACACTGCAACTCCACCTCGGGACAAACACCAGCATCTTGCTCGGAGCAACTACTGTCCACGGCCATCCCTCCGCGACTCTTACTACGGCTCTTCCTACCCCGACTCTTGCTACGGCTCCTGGCTCTGCTGCGACTTTTACTACGGCTAGTCCTCGCATTTTGAACCAATGCCGAAATAAAAGAGGATTGCTGTCGCGAGGGGCGCGATGATGCCGTTGCTTTTTTGCATGGTGTCGTAGAATCTTCGAATGCTACCGTGGCTTCATCATCGTCGTCGTCACTGTCGACTTGTTTGACGGTTGGTGGAGCTGCCACTGTTGTGGACTCTTGTGTCTTGTTGTAATTGAAGCAGGGTGGTGCCAAAGAATCATCCAATGCCACCAAGTTGTCATCTTCATCATCATCGTCGTCTGTATCGCTGTCAACTTCTTCCACGGTGGGTGTTACAATTCTGGACCTTATATTATTGAAGTGGCAGCAGGCTTTGGTAGAATCAAACGGTGGCCCGAATGGAATATCAGTAGACTCTTCTCTACTTGTTTGGGTGGCGATAGCAGCAGTAACAGCAGTAGGATCCAAGGAAGACGAGTCTGGAGAGACTTGCTCCAAAACACAGGTGGGGGAATACACATCAGTCGTTGCAGCACCACCCTTCTTGAATTCTTGGATACTGCTACTGCTACTACTAGAAGATAACGATAGGGTAATGGAAGAATCGGATTTCGATGCATCACTGCTGGCAATTTTGATGGGGAGGAGTTGAACTGTCATGTTGTTTGGCAACTCCTTCTTCTTGCTGTTGGATGAGAGCTGCTGTTGATGCTGTTGGTTCATCCTGTGGACAGAAGAAGAGACGGGCATCATCTGTTTGGCAATATTCCCCAACCTTCCTCTTCCTCCCTCCACCGTTGCCGTCTCGGTGGTTGACTTGAATATTAATCCCTTGCTTTCTGCAAAATGATTATTATAACCCATGGAGGATAGAGACATGTTTCCGTCCAAGGACGACTCTTCCTCTGACTCTTCTTGTGAATCATCAGTGCTGTAATGATTGACCTCCTCTCGACCATCATAGAATCCCCCCTCACCCTTCTTCTCTTCGGTACAGAATACAGCAGCAGCAGCAACACCATCAGCATCTAACGGATAAGAATCAAAATCATCATTGGGTGTAAACCTCCCCACAGACTGTTGAGCCATGACAATCATTTGACGTAGTTGGGATAAAGATCCCGATGCTGGCTGTGCAGTTGACTTGTGCTGCTGCTCATTGCTGCGGTTGACTGATGTAGATGCATTGACTACTACTTCTCGATTGCCAACATGTTGGATCCCACCATTCAAACTTTTGGAAAGTGGACGTGCTCTTGATGCCCCGACAGCACCACCCCCTGCACCATTTGAATTATTTGCCAAACAATCCTCCTGATCCAAGTCACTCAAGTCAATACAAGAACTGGATCTAGATGCCAACCGTCCCCTAATTAGACGTAGTGTATCGGCCCATTTGGGATCCAGCACCTCCTCTCCTGTTATTGAGTGGTTAGAGGAGTTCTCATCATTTAAATCTTTAGGCACACCCAACAATAAACCGGATGCACTCTCCCCCTCTTCACCACCACTACTGCACGAACTTGGTCGTCGTAAACGAGTAGAGGCCGCAGCACAGAGGGGACACCGGCCCTGTCGTTTTTTGACCGTGTCGTGAAGCGGGCACATATCTTGTGTATCTACCTGCCCTGCATGCTTCTCTACATAAGTCTCTACATTTGAACCATTGACATCACCAGCACTTGAGCCATCATCAGCACTTGAGCCACTTGAATTGGCATCGGATATTCTGGAGCCATTCGTCTCTACAGCAGCAGCATCATCATCTTCATGAAGGCCCACGGTGCCATCATCGCTGAAATAAAACCGCTCTAATAAATCGGACAATTCGCGACGCTTTTGCCGAGTGTGGTCTATGCTTCGTCGTGCTGCAGTGGGACGATCCTCGCTGGTTGGATCAAGAAGCGTGGCGTTGGGGCGAGGTGCCATTATGCTTATTAATTGACGGTCAAATTATCTCATATATCAATCTCTATGGCTTTACACAAGATATAGTCATGAAATGAAAGGCACTCTGGCGGCTGACAAGTTAAAGACGAGCCATTGTCATTGCTGGAGATTCAAACCTTCGCGCCGCACAAGTTGATGCGTCTATCAAAGCTTCGTCTCGTCAATCTCCGTTATCAACATCAAGGGAATCCTTGTCAATATCAATATGAAAATGATGAGAATGTGGCGGGGCCGGCGGGTGCGGGGCTCATTTCATTCTCGTGTTGTGGTGTCTTGTGACGCAGAATCATCCAAAGATTCAACCTTCTCATGATTTATGGGCCATTAGACACAGAATCTAATCGTAATGCATAAGTACAATTGAGGATAACCCGTCATTTTCGACCGTTGGTACAGCCCCTTTTGAAAGACGGGAATGAATGACGCACAATGATGAGCTGGGACATGTCGATTATCCCTTGTGTTATCCTTTTTCTGACAAACAAAAAATAATACATCTACCACTTTTACGGGTAAAGTAAGCCTATTTTAAGGGGTACTGAAAGCGGCGGGAAGCAAATCACGGGTGAAAAGCACCCATATTTCTGGATAACGCATTTTCAGACGTGCAGTACAGATTCTACGTGGTTCTACCTGATAGTATCTTTTGTGTCGCTGAAATAATGTGCATCATTTCGAAGCACGGGTCGAAACCACCCATATGAGTCATTTGCCCTCTCAAAGACTGAAAGTAGGATTCCTGCGTATGTAGAACAGTCATTTCTCTCTCTCCAACATCAAAAAGAGTCATCACCCGTGATCGCTCACTGCATTTTATCTTTGCAAGAGAGAGAGAGAGAAGAGAGAGAGTGAGAGAGGAGAGACGAATCGATCGATCGATCGATCCATCGATCGATCCTCTATCTCTCTCTCTCCCTATGGTAGAGAGAGAGAGAGAGAGATCCACCCCATCCAACCATGCCTAGATATCACCAGCTTGCAAACATGTGATGCAGCAGCCAGCCCCAAGATGTGGCTCTGCTGTGGTGCTCCGGCATCGCGAGCTCCCCATTGATTCCAAGGTCCGATCATGCGGAGCTGTGTTGGCACGCACCACCAACCTTCTGCTTCCGGTGCAGGCGTTGTTGCTCGTTGCTAACGTTCTCTTTGCAGTGGTCTGCGAATAGTAAACTTACTCCCTCAGCTCAAGTTGGCGTGGCGTGGATAGTGATGGCAGATCTCATGGTGCAGTGGAGGTCTCATGACAGAGAATATCGGCACGGTGAACTCTTCTGTTCCAGTAGTGTGCAAATAGCAGCACCTACTCCGCATCTCAAGGTGGTGTGTTGTTGATGGCGGCGTTGGAGGTCATGACAGATGCTGGAACCGGGAGTCCAGAGTCCAGCATGGCTCTTCAACCGGCATAAAAGGACTTGTGGCTGTAACAATCAACTATGAAAAGCAGAGAGAGTAATAATGCAAAGTCACACAATAATCTACGAAGATCTGTGGGAGTTCATGTGGTTGTGTAGGTAGGACACA
>JALLPI010001790.1:0-12198 GCA_036939935.1 Cyclotella atomus | reverse complement strand
AAGTCAAATGCACCAGTTCAGATCACCCCATGTGATGGCTGTCTATTTCAACAAGTCTATTTCAACAAGCACAATCAGCATCTGGATCTTGATCTTGTTTAGCTTATTCTTTGAAACACCGTGGGATATATCTCTATGAGGATATGTGGCTCTCTGAGGCGATTTTTGCGTGGAGACTCGATATTTGGAGCGAGAATGAAACCAAAAACACCATAACGGATCATGCATTGGCAGCATAATACCGCTTGCACTCGAGATGGTCTCTTTCAAAGAAGGGCTATGCTGCATCTTGCCGTCTAATACTGCCATCCTCGTGTGCAAACGGGCTTGCTCTCAGGCGTGTCGATTAGGCGTTTTGTTAATTATGGCTTGAACTGGAACTAATCATCTCAAATTTACTAGAGAGGACAACTGCGGTGCTTCCGGTGTCTTTGTTAATTTACAAACGAATGACTCGATGCAACCTGGTTCAGAACCGACTAGCACCGATGTACATCTTTTGGGCCTGAGAACTGACAATATGTTCGGTTGAGAAATCTGTAATGGCCGTGCAATTCTATAGGATATCTCAGTTGATGATGAAGCAGTATCAGTATGTGGATTTAGACATATCATTTGTGTTGCTTTTTCAAGCAATAAGCAAGCAAAACTTAAGGCAAGGAGGTGCTGTGCATAAATTCTTCAACATCTCGGTTGGGCTGTTTCGGGGACTTCAGCTTTCATGTGCAGTGTGTGCTATGCTGCTGCTCTCGAGCTATGATAGCAGTATCGCTGTGATTTTAACTGATGAGAACACCGGATATATTCTTCTACCTGATTGGCACTAGGTTACACTGAATCTCAAACGGAGTATCAATCCCAAGAATACGACGACACGAGCACGAGAAAGAGCTCTTCATTTGCCCTTTATTACTTCATTGTGGGCTCGCTTTGATTGCAGAACCGCCAAATATAGTGGCGCTATACCCTTGATCTATTCATCGGTGCTTCGCTTTGATCACCAGATCATAAGGACTCGTTCTGTTCTCACAGTGATTTCACCGTTTCTCCAAATAAAGAGGTGGAGTCGTAATCCCAGTAACTTCTATTTTTCACTATTGGCATGCTCACAATCGGTCAATGCAAACTTAAGAAGAAGTTATTAGCTCATCCAAATGTACCATCGGAGTTCTCTAGTTCCAAATCAACTGCCCTTTCAGTCTACCCCAGTTACTTCTATCGATCATCGCACCGTCAACAACATTTTATCACGATCACAAACAATCAATGTAAACTTGAAAAGAAGTTATTAGCTCATGCCTAGCTTCATCAGAGTACTCTAAAGGTGTGGCATCTGAAAAGGAGAGACGAGAGCTCTACTGCACTGCCCTCTCGGCCCCTCACCCTGCTTGGTCATAAAACAGAAAACAACAGCGTTCAACAAACAAATCTATATTTACACAGTCAAGTAGACAACACCTACGAAAAAACAACATAACAAACAACGTTGATGAAAAGCACTTCGGCATTGATTACATTATTTGTGGTGCCTAGTGGTGAGTGAGGTTGTATTGTACAGAAAAATAGTAGGTACATTATTCAAACGGCTAAACTAACATCTGTTTCTTCTCTATCTCGTCAACATGAAGGATTCGGTTTTGAAGATAATCATGGGCACATTCGAGGCAATGTGCATCTGTCTCGGTTTAATACCTTCACTATTCCTATCCGAGACAGCGTGAGTGCAGACTATTACACCGAGACCAAGGTGGAGAAGAGCCGCAGTCAATCAGATTCAAGGCGCCAGTTGGTTCAGCAGAGTCAAATTCGCCGAGCTATGTCTTATGACAAGCTCAAAGAATCAGAAGAGCATCATAACTTGTTTCTCGGATCGACGTCCATGCTATTTAACTTGCATGGCACAAATGTCACTCCTGCTAAGAGCTCCAAGTCGGCTAAAGATCCCGAGGCTGGCGAAGAAACGCCGCCGAAAGTACCTAAAGATCCCACGTCTGGCAAGGAAACTCCAAAGTCAGAGGAAGAGAACCCGAAGCCGATATCTTCGAAGAAGGCTAAGAGCGCCAATAATCAAATATGCCCCATGTCTTGTGAAGAAGGTTTCGTATGTGAGTCACTTGTCGAATGCATGTTGACAATGACGAGCCTTCCTAATAGTTGTTAATCTCATTCAACTCAAATCAGGCAACCCTACCAGTGGCTTGTGCGTCGAGGAAGGCCCAGTTTTATCTGCGGTGACTAGTGGTAAGTGAGGTAATCATTAAAAGCTCAGAACGATTGTTAGGTGCACTCATTCAAGCGTTCTACCACCTCATCATTGATGCAGAATATATCGAGAACAATGCAAAGGCAGCGGAAAGTCGCATTCAACTGGAGTCAACTTGGACCTACAAGAAAGAATATAACGAATGTGAGTTTCGTCGTCATGAATGTAATTCTATTTGCCCACTTCATCTGTTTAACAGCTCCTTTTATTCAAGCCAACCTGCCAGTTCCAGCTCATGAATGCACCATTAACATGATAGCGTTGAACCAGATTCCCGGTGAGCCTCTCATCAAGGGAGGCGATATTGAATACGGATGTGATGACGGAAGTGGCTTGTTTTCACCTCTTCATCTTGACAAGCTCCAACAGAAGTCGCTTCAAGGCCTAGCCGCAAGTGGCCAAGTTCTTTACGGAAAATCTAAGATCAATATTAATGGAGCCACTTTCAACCAAGATGGCTCAATCACAACGCCACCCGGAAAGCCCATCTCTGCCAAAGCACGCGTGAATAATGAGAAAGTCTTTCTCCGTCGCCCTCGCACAACCAAAGCTAGTAAACGAAGCGTGTTGCTCTTTAGAGTGACAGATGTGAATGGTGAGTTATTCTTTTTTATAATGTATTAGTCATGCTTTGGACACCAAGCCCGCCAGCCTACATCACACAATGCATTACCGCACTCTCTAGGACTGGTACAAGAAGACAATCCTGATTTGATGAGCGATAAAGTATTCGGGACAAAGGGAGACGAAATCAACCTCAAGACCCAACTTGCAGGTAACCTCTTCTTCTTGTGAAACCAAATACCAAATGCATGCCCCTTACCGACATTGACGTTTCAACCTCAACCATTGCAGCTTGTTCGGCTGGCCAATATTCGATCATCCCAGGCACTAGACCTGGCTTTGACATCTCAGATCTTCAGTCGGCTCCAGGTGTCATTGATATTAAACTTGACATTTCCCTCGACAACAATCGAGCTGCAGTACGCAACGCCGCGATAAGTAAAGCACAGGAAGTAATGGCCCATAAATTCAACCTTCCCAACACCACTATTCTGACAACATATACAGATCACACACTATTTTCTCTCGAGAATTGTTACCAAGAATGTGGATGGGCTGCATCGGCAAGCATTGGAGGCTATTATCAGGTACGTGAATAGACAAGTTCTAGTCATGCCTTAGAGACCGGTGCTCACGAAGCTTCTAGTTCTATCAAGGCAATTACTATTCATATGCTGCTTTGCAAATTCACGAACATGGTCATAATATGTATGTGAGTCCAACTCTTACAATGCTTGATTTCTAGTCATTGATCTATTCCTCAGCTTCTTTGCCTTGTGGAAATCAGCTGGCCCATTCTGGCGGTCTTGATGGAGGTGCATACTCTGATCATGTAAGCCATTACATCCGTTTGCTTCAAACTTTGACTATGTATCTCACATCAAACCATTAGACTTGCTCCATGGGTAATCCATTGTATGGTGGTAAGCCATTTTGAGCAACTTATGTGTCTAGGTACAAGTACCAAGAATCTTATCAACATGATTTGCTTGAACAGATGACTTCGGCGAAATGTGCTTTAATCCGGCCAAGATCTGGCAGCTGCATCATAGCCCACACCCAGTCACCGTCAAATATGGTTGGTACGATCCTTTGGATTTCTTCACCGTTGATACTTCATCAGGTCCTCAGGTTTACGAAATGATAGGCATTGGTGAATACAGATTGCAACAAGGTAAAGTGACCGACTTTTCGTCATTGACAAGGATTTACTTGAGCCCACTCAATTCATTGCTTCGTGTGTTAGAAACTTCTCGCAAAGCAGTAGCTCTTCAGATCATCGTGCCTGGAGGCATTGACAAATACATTGGCTTTAATTCAGCCAAAGGAGCGAACTTTCAAAATGATTTGGCGAGTGACATGGTTACAATAGTTGAATGGAATACAACAAGCGGCTACATTCCTTCATCACTCAAGGGGTACATAGCACAAGGCGAAACGTTTTTGCTTGAAAATGGCATAACCGTCACTGCTAAGACCATAAATACAATGGTGTCGCCATCCGTAGCGTGTGTGTGCGTGAAGGAAAGCCATCAGACTTGTCCCAGCGATTGCGGTAGATTGTCGCCAAATCACTCAGGCTGAGGCCTGCCGAGAAACACGAGGATTGTCTGAAGTCAACACAACATTCTCGAGTTAAGTCAAACTGTCAACTGTACTTGTGAACTGTGAACTGCAATGTGTCTCAGCCATTCTAATATATGTTATATGTGCAGCATTGCTTCAAACATTAGCCCTGAATATTAACAGAACAAGATGAACGCCATTCCTGTATAGATACCGAGAAAAATGCTCTCTTTCAGCTTTTCACTCCTCTTGTACAACAAATATCTCTGTAGAGCAAATTGTAACGCTTGACAGAAGATCATTATAGGTGTTTTACATCCGAAATGCGTCTCGTCCCCAAACATTACAATGTGTTGACAGGCGTTGTGGCCAGGATGCACCATAGTTAAATGCATCTCGGATCGATCAAAATTCCAGCATCTTGGCATCCGATGTCCAATGTGCCGAACTCGTTTTGGGTCATTCATTTCGGCTGGCATCCGGCGTATATCTCCAAAATCCACCAAGAGAATGGGCTGTCACTGTCGGATGCATCATTAACTGCATATATCACATCCTTGGTGCCACATTTGCCGTCATTCATTTAGATTTGTTCTGATCATCAACTATCTCTGATGCCGTCAACATCACATCTCATCTTAATATTTGGAGAGAGAACGAAACCAAAACACCGGATCATGCATTAGCAGCACGGAGCATAATGCCGTTTGCTCTCGAGACGATCTCTTTCAAAGAAGGGCTATATGTTGCATGTTGCCGACTAGTATCATCCTCGCGCATACGGGCTTGCTCTCATGNCTTTCAAAGAAGGGCTATATGTTGCATGTTGCCGACTAGTATCATCCTCGCGCATACGGGCTTGCTCTCATGTAGGGTTTCTCCCAGACCCAGTTGGACCCAGCCTTGCATTTTTAGCGCCCGTCACCCACCGACCGCTGGCCGAACAAAGCTCAAGCCAACGGCGGCAGCGGCAGAGCACGCAGTCAGCGTCGGCGGCAGCAAGAACAACAAACATACTCCCAGAGATGCATGTAGCCATTCATCATGAGCGCTCGCATCAGGGACTGTTCGATGAGGCAGAGCTCCCTTTGAAGATTTGGGCAGATGCCTTCGTTTGGTATTTTGAATAATCAGCTGTCATTCTGCGCTGTTTCTTTTATCTGTAGAATGAGCAGCACAGATCATGAGCTCCTAGTTTTATGAAGACACTTGTTGCCAACTACTTCCTTTTAGTATTTGGCTGTATCCAGCTAGCTTTGGCTAGCCAGTGAAGACCAAAATAGAGCTAGCAGTATTTTGTATTTTGGGAGAGAGAAATGAAGTCAAATGCACCAGTTCAGATCACCCCATGTGATGGCTGTCTATTTCAACAAGCACAATCAGCATCTGGATCTTGATCGTGTTTAGCTTATTCTTTGAAACACCGTGGGATACATCTCTATGAGGATATGTGGCTCTCTGAGGCAATTTTTGCGTGGAGAATCGATATTTGGAGCAAGAATGAAACCAAAAACACCATAACGGATCGGGCTTACAGAACTGCACGGTCATGATTTGCACGGTTGTGCAAGCAATTGATACATATCATACCATAATCTCAGACACAACAAATCATTTCATTCTATCTCTCTTGATNTCTGGACTTGCTTCTCCTGCGATTCGATTTGTTGGAGCTCTGCTGAGATGATTCGTTCGATTGCTCCTTGCCGCGCCTTTGCCTGTTTGGAGATGAAGCGTTGGCGGCAGCGGCTGCTCCTTGGGCATTTGATTTTGGCTTGCCCTGTTTGTTCCCACCGGGAGCTGGCTGAGATTTCTTTGCTTTGGCGCCTCCGCCTTGGGCCCCGCTGTCTTTTCCCGAAGTACTATCACGATTTTGACGTAGCTGAGAGGAGTGGATGGTGTTAAACTCTGGGCTTTCATTGCCACTTTTTAGTAGTGACATGGCCCAAGTGACATGAATGTATTGTAGAGGCCCAGGCCCAAAAGTAAATTGATCTTTGCAGCATTGCTGACTTGGACTGAATAGCTGAGAAGACTGTCAGTGACGCTCAAATGTGGCTACATGATGGTTTCTAACTTCTCTGGACTTATTATAGCAATATTCATATGGCCAAATTTTGAATCGAATAGAAGAGAGACAACGT
Organism: Cyclotella atomus; assembly: GCA_036939935.1. Lineage (NCBI taxonomy): Eukaryota > Bacillariophyta > Thalassiosirophyceae > Thalassiosirales > Thalassiosiraceae > Cyclotella > Cyclotella atomus. The sequence continues at coordinate 5,661 of JALLPI010001790.1, read as the reverse complement.
CACTTTGTCATGTAGCCAAGGCAACTCACAAGCACCACATCAACTTGAACTATTGAAGGAACAGAAAAGAACCAAACAAACCAAGAAGCCAAGGGGAAGTACAAAACACATCAAGATCAGAAGTCTGTAGAAGCAAATCGAAGCATGCTGCACTGCAAGGGTGTGTTAGCCCCACCTAGTCTCTCTAGGCCAACACAGCCTACTTCTAGCCAGCAAAGCATGGCAGTAGGGTTTTTCATGGTTTCATTGTTTTTAGATTTAGAAAAGTCTCAGCTCAGAGCTCTAGAGCATTCATTAATCTGCTAATCACCTGGTTACCACGACTTTTGTATCTTGGGCTGTCTAGCAGAGATATAAGGAAGTAATAGATATTTTCATTTGGTTTGTGATAATATCAATCTACCAAATTCCAAATAGCTGGTGTCTCTTGAGCACTGAATTATCATCACAAGCCTTGTGTTTCATTACCTTATCAATGCATTGAAATACCCAAAACTGCCAGATGTTTATCCAGCTCAAAACTCTAGAAGAATCCAGATCCCTACAATCTTGCACAGGCCAGCCTGCTGAGGCGCAGCAGATTCATACTGCCTCCTTAAGGCTAGCTAGAGAGATCTCTAGATGTCGATGTGGCTACTTAGGCCTGAGCTCGTCTGAGACTGAGAAATGTCCTGGTCTCCTGTCTGCGATGCCCAGAGAGCAAGCCCACGCCCCTAACCCTAACGGGCTGCGCAATGGTGGGCTCTCAAAAGCAAGCTCTCACAAGATATGGTCATTTTCCCACTCTTCCTGCTTTCCTGCATCCCTATTCAGGACCAACTATCTAGCAACTAATACAAATTTCCAAAGAAGTAGATAGCAAAGCATACTAAAAAGCTCTATCAGTACCATAATACTTATAGCTTGTGTCAGTAATTGAGCAATCAGAGTGAGCACGAAACCAATTGATGCATATCATACCATAATCTCAGACACAACAAATCATTTCATTCTATCTCTCTTGATCTTAATACTCTCAACTACCATTCTTACATCCACACCACCATCCAAATAAACTTCATCAACTCAACTCTCATTGCTCACTCCCCCCTCAAAGTCTCCAGCTCCTTCTCCAACCTCTCAACAGCCCCATCCAACCTTCCATTCTTCTCTACCAACCCCGCGATATTTCCACGTAATACCCCCATTTGACTATAAGCCGCTTGCTGCTCTTCCATCCTGGAGGCATTGATGCCATCTACTTTTAACCTCTGTGCTTCTAACAATTTGGATTGGGGAATGACATAGGAATTTTCCAAGAGGGAATGATATCTCTGATAGTGATGCGGCGTGCAGAGCGTGGAGTGTAGGTCTAGATTAGACAGATGGAGACGATGATGCTCGTATTGGATCTTGAGGGAAGCATTGTCGGATCGGCCGTTGTGGTGATTGTGGTGCCATTCTGTGAATTGGGCGGGCTGGCCGCTCTCCTGTCGTTTGAGGAGGGAGTCATACGCGGCACTGGCCAAGGGAGCGTTGTTGACATGTTTGTTTAACGACGAGTGGGGCAGCAGCCGGCCGGAGAGAGAGGGATGCTCGCCAAGTTCAGACGAGGAGTTGGCGAGCTCGGCTTCGATGAGGGAGATGGCCTGCTGCTCGTAGTGCGGATCTGGCTGCTCGACGTACGGCAGGGCGTCTAGGACGATGGAGCCGTCGTTCGATGGGGCGGTGGTGGGCTGCTGTGGTGTAGATGGACCGGGGACGAGCGACATGGAGAAAGAGAGAAGAGGGGGGGAGGGGAGAAGTGGGAGATCTACCTTTCGTGTTCCTAATATTTAAACAGAGAAATAGCTGAAATACTTTTGGCTCAGACAGGCAAGCTGTTAAAAAAGGCAACTTTTTCTGTTGATGGCATACACCGCTGCCGCAGCGCCGTATCTTGTCGGTAGCTGAACCGAAGTTCTAGAGCAAGTGATCTCGTTGTTGAGGCAGTTCTCGCTTTTGGAGGCTCATTGGTCTTCGAGTAGGTTGCTCTCCAACCTCTGCTCCAACTAATGCTACGTGTAACATGGAACGATGCTGTATGCTACGTGTTACGTGTTACGCTCTAGAGGTTACGCTTCTTTGAAAACGCTAAATCGAGAGAGGGAAAGACGGTCATCCAAATGCAACTGATGTATCAGCTGTGCGGGTATCATCTTTTATGTTCCTATCATTGGACCCTATGTTCCTATCCTTGGACCTGGAAACGGGACGGTGGAAGACAAGGGCTGAGGCATCAAACAAGTACTTATATTATGATGAGTAATTCGGGAGTGTGGGGCAAGAAGCAAGAAGAGTTGCATAGATTATTCAATCGAGCAGGTTGGGGTTAGGTTGTTTCGGGAGTTCGTACTGTGGCTGCTGCTGCTGATGATTGGCTGTATCACAACCGAAAGATAAATCTGGGATCTTCACCGATGAGAACACCGGATATTCTTCCACTTGACCGGCATTGATAACACTGAATTTCAAATCGAATATCAATCCCAGAATGAGGCGAGAGTTATAGCATTGTGAGAGAACCTATCATTTGCCCTTTGCCACTTCATTGTGGGTTCGCTCTGATTGCAGAACCACCAACCAAAGTGGCGCAATACCTAAACAATGTGGCGCAATACCCTTCATCTATTCATCGGTGCTTCGCTTTGATCACCAGATTATGACACTTTTCTGATGTTCCAATGGCTTCTATGGAGCTCATTTTATAGGCAAATCAAGAACAAAGCGGCGCACTCTCATTGGGGTTCTGATTGAGCAGTGCAAAGTTACTACTTACTTAGTCACTGCACTCCAAATCGTAGTTTCCAATGGCTTCTATTGAGCTCATAGCAAAAAGCAATCCAAGAACAAACATTACACTTTCAATTAACAAACAACAAACCAATAGACAGAGAATATGCGATACAGAAGAAAATCAAAGCATTGTATTCATATCAATAAGGAATGTACTTGCACTCATCATATTGGTGGCGCCATGCAGTAAGTACAAAGCCGGAAACATTCTCTTCATGCATTATACCATCACCAATCAATTCGTCTTTAGGATCTAGTTTCAGTGAGGTACATGGTCACATTAGAGGTAGTGTAGAAGAGACATTTGCGGCAGTAAGTTCCTTCATTAACGAGCATCTTGATGGCACTGACGAATTCATCGACCAAACCGAGAAGGCAGATCTAAGGCGCCAACTGGTCCAATATAAAAGACAACGCAAACCGAAAGCAGTTCAAGAGCCAGAAATCTCCGAGCAAATAGCGGATGCTGTCTACAAGTCAAAGACTTTCAAGCCTGAACGGAGGCCCAAACCCAAGTCATCCAAGAGGAGACCTAATCAAACGTGCGGCAAGCCACCTAAAACATGTGAGATGGACTTGTGCACAAGCTCTAAACTCGCTTGCATTGGTGGTTCGTGGTATTGTTTGCATACGCCCAAGAAATGCCCAGCTGGAGAGACTTGTAAGATATCAAAGGTGCACGTTTTATCATTCCAAGTAATGCGTTGTTCTCAATCTGTATCACAATCACACGGGCGATCCTTTGGATGGAAAATGCAAAGATTCGTGTGGAGACCCGCCGACATGTGAAACAGATATGTGTGTTTTGAACAGTGTTAGTTACTGCGCCAATGGGGAATGGTCTTGTGTTCACACGTTCAAGGAACCTGCGTGTGAGATGGACTTGTGCACAGAAAGTTCTCTCGCGTCTGCATTGAGGGTTCATGGGTTTGCGAGCATAAACCAAAGGCCTGTCCCGATGGCACCTCCTGTAAGTGTTGATAGTTAGCTTGTTTGATAATATCTCTTCTATCCTGATGATCGATTCCTCTTAGGTGACGTTAAAGAAAAACGATTGGTCGATAGTAACAATGCCGTCATTAAGCAGTATTCAACTTACGGCATGACAGATTCATTTTGGTGCCAGCTTACAGACTGGGCAACGAAAGCTTTGTCAACTGGAGTGCGCCGGTGCAAAATCCAAATGAGCCCGCTCACTTCAATGCAACTACCAAGATAGTCCCGTGTGTGGCTGTCATTGATCAAGATTCAGGGCGCAGTTCGGACAACGAAAAAGACTGGCAAGAATTTTCGGTCCAATTACCCTGATTTGCTCATACCATCTAGATCGGATCCAAAGACGGTATTGATTCCAGTTGATGCACTAAAAGATAAGAACTTCCAAGTTAATACAGTCAATCGGACCGGTGACAATGATCCATACAATACCGATGACTGGTTCAGTCTTTGTGGTCTTGACCAGTATGACCAAACAGACCTGAAGTTCATTGGTTTGTACATTGACGGAGAGCCAATCGGGGTTCCTGGTAACACTAACCCTAACCCTGGTGTGCAAAAGGAAGGAGTTAAGAGATCATACAACAAGTTCGTCTCTCACGCCGCAGGTGTGGGTATAAAGATTTGCGAGGAATAAACTGAAAAGATAGACAAAGACTGGATCAAACCATTCACGGGAAGTCTTTCTCCAAATGTTCTCTCTTGCAAGGAGGCAAAGGTTTATGAATAGACGAGATACCTTGTGGCTGCAAGATGGGGAAACTTGCACCAGAGATTGTTACTTCATTAAAAACCTTGTAGAATTTGATTGAATGCTCTACCTTAGATAGAACCAAGAGTTCGGCTTCTAGCTTGCGAAACAGGTAAATAAACAAAGTGTCATTGCAGCAATTTGATAATGCTATCACTCCTGAACGTCGGTTTATCGCAATGTCATTTTCTATCATTGCTCACGAGCTTTTGAGGGCCCGCTGTCGGCCCACCGCTCACACGGCCCACGGACCTAACCACCCTCCCATCCCCCATCGCATCACACTCCCAACGCTCCACTACGATACACTCCAAAACCTCCAAGCCTACGCCAGACGCCTATCGTACAGCCGCCATCTAAGCCAGCAGCTATCCTACCATGAACCGACCAAAGCTCCCAGTCCAACCTCTAATACTCAAGGCGTGGGGCAAGTAATACGAGCTTTTGCTGGCGAGTACAGCCTGTAAAAGATGGATGAGAAGGGTGTTATAATTTATTTTTGGACCACCCCTCTAGAGAACTTGAGACAATTCACAGCTAATGTTAGGTATTTGAGCGCAGACCTCAATGAAATCATGAATCAACTCGCGTGGTCGTCTCAAACAACTAGTATCATGTTTTATTTAGAGAGGAAACACAAATGAAAGCATGAATCGAGTCAAATGGTGAAGTGAAGAAGAGGGATTGGCGACACTGAGCAATATGCAAGCAACAAACATGCACTCAAGAATTCTTCAACAGAGGCAGGGGCAACGTTTGCCGTTCGTTTAGAATGCGCAAGCAGCGAGCACCGCAACATGTACCGACGGTATGCCTCACAGGCACCTCCTGAAAGGCTCGATCAATATATTATGCACTGTTGTTTCTAATCCTGAGCATCGGGTCTTTATACTGGTACAGCTATATAAACAAGGGAGGTTGTAAATCATTCGACTCTTCTCAGCATGTCAATGTAATGACTTATTTGCTGATAACTGCATGAAAGTAAAGGCATTAGCTCCCAACAGGCGCGATAGCACGTGAGTACATAGCACATGTACATACGGGGGTTGGCTGTGGAACCGTAAGTTAAATAGGTTCTACCCCGCGCCCAACCCCTT
>JALLPI010001780.1:0-10591 GCA_036939935.1 Cyclotella atomus | reverse complement strand
CACTCCAAACTCCAAGTCACCTCGAGCTGATCTACAGCCAGGCAATGATCTCCGTCGACATGACCTCTCACCTGGTCAACGTGTCTCGTGCGATCACTTCATCTGCTCAGATCGTGGTCGACGTCTCGACACCTTCGGTCGTAACCCTAACAAGAATGGATATGTTGGTGATGCCCTCTACGTTGATCATGCCAGTGGAAAAGTCTTTCACTACCCTCAGACTGACCTGACAGCTGAACAAACCATTCGTGGAAAGCAAACTGTCGAAAAGGATGCTCAAGATGCTGGTTTCGGAATTAAGAGTTACCACACCGACAATGGTGTCTTTGCTTCGGCTGAATTTGGTGCTCACTGTGAATAAGCCCAGAAGCAAGACTTGTCGTTTAGTGGTGCATATTCTCATGACCAGAACAGCATCGCTGAGCGCGGCATCGGTACTGTCTCTCGCTTTGCTCATGCCAACCTCATTCATTTAATGCTCTGTTGGCCTGACCATGCAAATATCAATCTGTGGGCTTTCGCCATCAACTATGCCATCTGGGTCTACAATCGACTTCCGTCTGACATGCTCAGTGGTCTCTCTCCAATTGAGGTCTGGTCTAGTTGTCGCTCTGATCACTCCAAGCTCCATCGTGCCCACGTCTTTGGCTGCCCCGTTTACATACTGGATCTGAAACTTTCTGATGGAGACAAAATTCCGAAGTGGAATCATTTCGCAAGAATGGGTATGTTCCTTGGCTTCTCTCACGAACACTCCTCTTTGGTTCCTTTGGTCTTGAAGCTTCGTACAGGACATGTCTCGCCTCAATACCATGTCATTTTCGATGACAATTTCGAGACAGTTCCATCTCTCAACCCCAACTGCACCAATATTGATGACAAGTTTGCCACGCTGTTCAATACCACTGCCCGAGATTTCTACCTTGACCAGATAGATGACGACAACTGCTTCAGGCTTCCTCCATTGGACGCATCTTGGATTGAAGACCCTCTTGTTTCAGAAGGAGCCTCTCCAGTTCCAGAGGGAGACTCTGCTTCACCAGAGGGAGATTCTGCCGCTCCAGAGGGAGTCTCTCAAGCTTTCGACTTCTACGATAATCCTTCGTCACTTCAGCACCAGTCTCGTTCCACCCACAACCGTTCTCCAGCCTATGCAGCCGCCGTCATTCTTGCCACAACCACCCTCCCTTTAGCCACAGCTCTGCACCAATGGGCCGATCTCCCAGCTAGTGTCATGAACGAACCTACGCCAAATCCGTCTTACCAACAAACAGGTCGCCTTGTCTACAGAGACCTTGCCGAAGCCTCAGTTCTGAATTCACCTTGGACCAATGTTGCCTCAGCCTTCACAGCCGGCTACAGTGGAAAAGCTCTTCTGGCACCTTTCACCAACGATGCCTCCAAGCTTTCTGATCCCCAAATGCATCGAATTCAATCAATGCTCGAACCCGACCTGTCACCCCTCGACACCGATGACTTCTCTCCAGCGTCCATCAGTCCTCTCGTGTTTTCTGCCAAGTCTGCTGCCAACTCCGAAGACAACCCAACCTACGAAGAAACAATGACTGGAGCTCACAAGCATGAATACATCGAAGCTGCTCGTGTTGAACTTCATACGCTTCAAGATAAGCTAGACTTTGGGAACTTGCGCCCTGCCTCGATTGCATGAATGTCCCACCTTCTACATGGGCATTCAAGTGCAAGCGTTTTCCCGATGGTCGCATCAAGAAGTTCAAAGCCCGTTTCTGTGCTTGCGGTGATCGACAGAAAGAAGACGTCGATTATTTCGAAACCTGGTCCCCAGTTGTCCAATGGACCACTGTTTGCATCATGCTCGTCCTATCGTCCATCCTTCACCTGCGCTCTGTTCAAGCTGACATCACTGCTGCTTTTGTCCATGCCAAGCTCCCACCCACTGAAGAAGTCTACATTCACCAGCCCCGTGGTTTCTATGCCCCTGGCACTACCTCCTGCTCCCACATTCTCAAGCTAAATTGTGCCCTCTACGGTCTCAAACAAGCTCCCCGTCACTTCTTCAACTATCTTGCCAAGCATCTCACCAAGCATGGACTTCGTCAGTCTTCCTTTGACCCCTATCTCTTCTTTGGTCCAAACATTGTAGTCATTGTCTACGTCAAAAATCTTCTCATCTTCTCTCCGACTGATAATCCCATCGACCGACTCATCGGTGATCTGAAGGCTGACAAGATTTGGATTCACAAAGAAGACTCTGCTGCGGGTTTCCTTGGAGTCAACATGAAAGAAGGCAAAGATGGCTCCATTACCCTCACCCAAACCGGTCTTACTGATTGTATTGTTGATGCTCTTGGTCTTCACTCCTACTACTCTACAAAAAAAGACACTCCAGCAGAAACTTCCCCTCTTCCGAAAGACCTCAACGGCATTCCCGGAGATCTCATCGTCAACTACCCCGGTATCATCGGAATGCTGCTCTACCTTGCTGGTCATTCCCGTCCTGATATTGCCTTTGCAGTTCACCAATGCGCCCGTTATACCTTCCAACCTACCCGCAAACATGTCACTGCTCTCAAGCGTATTGGGCATTATCTCAAAGGTACCCGCGACAAAGGAATCATCATGCGTACTTCGTCTACCCTTCAAGTTGACTGTTATCCTGATGCTGACTTTGCTGGCCTATACAATCATGAAGACTCCCAAGACCCTCACTGTGTTTGCAGTCACACTGGCTATGTCATCCTTCTTGCTGGCTGCCCTGTTCTATGGAAAAGCAAATTCCAAACTGAGATTGCCCTCTCCACTATGTAAACTGAATATGTTGCCCTCAGTCAAAGTTGCAAAGACCTATTCCCTCTCCTTGACCAAATCAAAGAGCTTGGCAATGCAGTTGGACTTCCAGTTACCGAATATACTAATCTCCACACCACAATCTACGAGGACAATGTTGGCGCTCTCACCCTTAGCCGCCTTGAACCAAAATGCATGACTCCTCGTTCGAAACACTACGCCATCAAGTATCACTGGTTCCGCGAGCAAATTGGCCCTCCCAATATTGTTCTGGTATCTTTACCAAAGGTCTTAGCAGTGGTCCCTTCTGTCATTTGCGATCAAAGCTCATGGGATGGTAATTCCATAGCATTTGCTTGAGAGGGAGTATCAGTGTAGTTTGGTACAGAGGTAGTATATCCGTATGTGTATAGCCTGTGTATAGAATTGAGTTTCAGCTATGCAACTGATCATGTGGAGACATGGCTTATGTATTGAATTTGGAGAAAAGATTTTGATTTAGAGATTACTTGCTTATTATTCATCCAATGCAACGATCACAACGACTCTCTGTTTGCTTAACGATGCAACTCTTTGTAAAACTAAATGTCACAATTCCATCAAACTGATAGTGGGCATTTCACAGCGTTGACGGCTGGTATTTATTCACGTCACCAGAGCATTACAGGGTGCACAATTGCCAGATCAAACAAACAAAGAAGGAATGACTATCCGACAAAGTACAATTCAAACACAAAAATATCACGAATCCAACGGTGAGTCCTCTGGACAAACTAATGATAATGCACTGGAAAATTGAAAGGCAGCACTGGAAGGGAAATTAGCTCAACAACCGAATGAGCAACTCAAGCAATTGAAACAAATGGTCGAGAATCTCGAAGAAGTAGGCAAGACGCGAATCAAAATGGAGAAGGAGAACAAGTCAGCAGCGAAGGTGCAGGAGAAGCAGCCGGCTGATAATATTACCTACAGTAGGTAGTATCATATGGACAGACTGCACATGAGAGCCACTCTTTGGAGTTGCTGCCAGGTGAAACAAATGTAGATGTATTCATAAATCCAGACCACGGATTGATCATGAATAACATCTCCATGTTGTTATCACCCCTTCCCTAGTGGCCTACGATTTCGATTATACTGAGCAGCATTAACAACTGCAATGAGTGCGACGCAGCATACACTGCGAGGCCTACCAACAAGGACATGGCCTTCAAGCGCATCAGGAAGTTAGTACTCGAGAAAGACGATGTATAACAATGTTAAGATTTGCAATTGCAAATAGTTGGAAAGAAACTCACTGTGTTATTGATGTCAGCACCTCCTACGTCAGCCGGAGCAGCGGCAGCAGCGGCAGCAGCAAAACCTGTGGGTGGGACACCATCAGCAGCAGGTGTAGGTGGATCTGCCATGATGCTGATGCAGTAAAAGACGTCGCAGAGACTGCTTAGGATGGGGTAGGGACCCTCTCCACGAATGGGGTTTGGAACTGTGTTTGGGACCTTGCTAGAGGAGGAAATCAGCCTTGCTAGATGAGGAAATCTTAATCGTATTTTTTGGGCTTTGGGGTTAAGGAATTTTAGGATGGCTCCACTGTTTTCTTTGTGCAGCCAAGGTTCCCCTTAAGTTCTCATGGGAAAACATGAATCTTACATAGTATCACATCCACTAGCTCTCCTTCTGCAAAGTTCGGGTGAAAACAATCACTTTTTCCAAGGAACTCAGCACAGCACAGCCACACAACTCTTAAATCATTTGTGCATTGCCAGCGAAAAGCAAGGAAAAGATGGATAATGTTGCAGTCGAACAACCGCAGCTCATGACCAGGAAGATCCTCCGCAGACACATGTAAGTTCGCCTCTCAATGATCTCGTGCGCCGTCGTCTGATGTAGACCATATTCTCACCTGCCCATCGTTCTCGACGTCTCAGCGTTCGAATAATCAACGCCCGCCTACCATTACCATATCGCCTCTTCTACAAACCCAGCGCCATCGTCAAACAAGCCATGGTCTTTGACGAATTCTTTTACAAGACCGCACATTGTATGGAAGAGTATGTTGATGTTGCGACGCTCGAGCGACGAACGGTGCAAATTGCAAGGAAGATGAGAGAGAGGAGATATCCCAAGTTGTTTGTATTCTTTTATATGGGAGATTGAGTTGGATCTTTGATTTGCTGGTCTGAGGCTGGGTAGAGTTCGTGCGGGCGGGGCATTTACCAGCTGCCAGCTTCTTCGGCGTTTGGATCTTCTTCATTTTTTCATTGCATTGCTATCTATATTTTGGTACAGTTCATAACTAATAGTAATTAATTAGAATACAATCATCCCGTGTTATTACCACTCATCTTTGTACTGATCTCATTGATTGGTCAACCATCAAACAACGTAGCTAATAGCTGGCTATCAAATCAAAGCATATGCTTCTCTTGATGCCATAGCCATAGCCATTTTTGTCTCACGCGTTGCGCATGCCGACAGCTGCGTGCAAAAACTCCTCCTGTCTCCTCTAATCAGCAGCAACATGGCAAATGGATACAACAATGCAGATACGTCATCATTTACAAGAACGACGAAAGAAACGCGAGTTTCAAAGATTATTTTTGCATTGAGCAAGTGTGGTAACGACACTTCAGTGCTAACACTATCAATTCAAGTGTTAGTTGTTAGTTGTTAGGTGTTAGCAGTTAGCATCACATCATGAACACCAGAATCAAAAGTATCTAAGAGTTTGCAGCAGACAACCGGATATCAACTCATTTTCAGTCATCATCATTCAATAGCAGAGTATTACTTTACAGAGTGCTTTGATAGTGTCTGTGACTTCAAGATCAAGTGCTCATCATTGGCAGTTCTGCAGCTCTATCTGTTTAACAAATAAGTGGATTCGAGCATGATAAGCAGCAGATTGTTGTTGATAGCTATCTCATCAATTTGATACATTCGTGCATAATCTTTATCTACTCTGCACTTTATTGAACGCCCATCTATTGTAGCTATGCTTTTGCTTTGGTATGTTATCAGGTGCGTGTGATTCCACCTGCTGGCCTGCTGTCCAATGACTTCTAAGTAGTCGCATTATTGGGAATCGCATTATTGGAAATCATGATCCAAGTTCAAGTACCATCTGTGTTTCCATCTCAAATAGCATTACGAATTCACTGATACCAGGTAGTTATTCTGATGCATGTTATTCTAATGTTAGACATACACCCTTATCAGCCAGCTTCGAAGTAGACTTGAGCGAAGCAGTCGATCGACTGAACACAATCCCAATAATGAATTACAAAAATGATCATCAGCATGCTTAGGTAAAGCTGCGTCTGCTGCTGCGGCTCCTCGATCCCTTGCTCGAGCTCCTGCTATAAGCCTCCGACTCCTCATCGGATTCCTCCTCCTCTTCATCTTTTTGAGGAGGCGGAGGCCCGTTAAATCCGTCTTTCATTGCAGCAACCTTACGTGTCTCACCCCAAGAAAAGTCATCCATGTGCCAGAAAGCGTACAGCGGGAGGACGAAGTAAAAGACGGGTACTCCAACAATGGTAAAGAAGATGAACCAAAAGAGAAAGTCGTAACGAGATCTCACGATGAACACCACCAACTGCACACCGATTAAAAGCCCATACAACACCAAAAGTAGTAGAGAGAACTGTGTCTTGCCCGCAGCCACTAGGAAGATCAAGTACACGGCATAGACGGTGGAGGCAGGAAGGATCATACATGCGATGAGATCAAGGTACACAACCGTCTTCATTGAGCAGCAGCAAACTCCGCACATGGTTTTGACTTTGGTCAGCTCAAGCAAGTTGTGGTACGTAGAATTAATCCAACGACGACGCTGAGACAGCAAAATCCTGAGTGTGTGCGGTGTGATGGTCCAACACTGAGCTTCGGGCACGTAACTGAGGAACATTCCGGGGAAGAAGTGAAGCAATAAGGTGGTAAGCATCCTATCTTCACCCAAATGGAACAAGTTCTGTTCGTGCAAGCTGTCGATATCGTTACGTAGATATTCGGCGTAGACGTGGTCATCGGCAAGGAGGGGCTTTCCATCGTCGTTCAGAATACGGTACATGGTGAAGCAACCGGGAAGACAGGTGACACATCCAAAGGCAGATTCAAAGGCCTATAAAAACATAAAGAGTTAGCTCAAATGACCTCAAAACAAAACTCAATCAAACAATAGACACCAGGTGCTTACCTTCTTCATGTGGTGGTTATTGTAATACTCAAACACTTGCATCATGGTCACCCAACTCTGCCATTTGTTGTCCACCTTGGTTTCCCCGCAGAGGGCCAGAATCTTATCATCTTGGTTCATCGCATAGACCATGTGAGTGATGGACATTTCATCCACTCGAGTATCGGCATCAATAGTCATGAGCAAGCGCATATCATCCGACTGCATGTTCAAGTCAATGAGCGCATCCTCAATGGCGGCATCCAATTCATTCAGTTCGCGGCCGTGATAGATTCGGTTGAAGTACCCCATGATGACGAGCTGAGAGTCACGCTTACCACGATTGCCCGGCTTGGCACTTCCAGTCTGCTCCATGGGAAGACCATGCTTGACAACTACAATGTACTTGAGAGACTTATCATCCACCTCGTAGTATCCATGATACACGCGCGCTTTATTCGTAGTAAGCAGACCAATAGAATCATATTCATACAGCTCATCATTGTAACGATCCATTTCAAAGCCCAGAATCTCAGAGAGATGCTCAGGAGTCGAGAGTTCTTCCCCGGATCCAGTGACGACACCATCGGCAATAATGAAAACGACCTTGTTCTCCTCGGGATAGGTAGTAGCAATAACAGAATCAATCGTCTTGATCAACTCGGCCCCTCCCTCATTATAACACGGCACCATGACAATCACTTGATCTTGCGTGTCCACATCGGTGTAGGTCCTCGTCCCCTTGGCAATGTACATGAGCGAACAGAGCATTTGGGCAACCATGATGGATGCAACGAAACCCAAGAGGAAATACATGAGAATATTGAGGACGAAGCATACTACGTCGAAACGAGTATCGATAATGCCTGATGAATGGGACAGTGTAGAATATATCAAAAGAGATTCAGCGATGTGACCTAGGACATCAGCAAAGGATATGTATAGTTCGCACGTACCAACATAAAAAAGCTCATCCATACACCTCAAAATCCGATCATCAGGATACACACTCAAAAACAATTCCGTAGCATCCTCATTCAACTTATTCACAATCAAATTATTCAACGTAGGTTCCAAATAAGCCATGGGGTGATCCTTCTCAATTTGTTTCGTCTGCTCATTCCGAATATTATTAATGTATCTCGTCACATTGTAGACACGTTCGTGGATGGACACCCAAAAAGTAAAGGGGGATGCCATTAAGACTGCTCCATCGTGGGCTAGCACTCCTTTTTCGTATTCACCCATGTATTTGTTGGTGGCGTTGACCCCAGTGACAAAGGTATGACAGGGCAGTCCATTCTTTTTATCTTCATCCGTAAAATCTTCGCAGGTGGGTTCTTTATTCTGCAATTCGGTACTCTCATCAAACTTGGCTTGATTCAAACACATGGGAGGCAAGGTAGCAGGAGGCATACGAGGAAACATTCGACTGGCTTCATCATGCAAGAATGCCTCAATACCCTGAGGTCCGGTAGGATGCCTATTAAACAAATCCGAAACTTCATACACGGTACCATGAATCACGATCCAATTCTCGGTAACACGCTCTTGAACATTCGCCAGTGTATAAACCAACCTTTCTTGACAAAGTACCACGGGGATGAAACCAAAGATACCAACAAAGAAAGCCGAAGTCAAAAAGACACAGAAACAAATGGCCACTTTTTCACGCCAGGCTTGACGGGCTTCCTCGTCTTCCTTTTTGAGGAATGCATCGGGGACACAGCAGGTGATGCAGCGGGAGAAGTTGTACCACCACATTGCTCTTTTGTTTTCGTTGGTTTCTTTGATGGGTACGGGGCGTGCCTTTGGTTGAGTTTGATGGATGTGAATGATGTAAAGTTGTTAGATGTGGTATGTGAAATATAAGTAGGACAATTCATTCAAAAAGAGATATTACAATCACCACATGCAAACAACACACACACACACACACTCACACACAGCACAGGATAAATACTAACCTTTTTCGAACTAACCATACTCCTATCCACACTTTTACTCCCCTTACTATAATAACTCCCCTCCTCCTCCTCCTCCTCCTCCTCTTCCGCAGCACTAAACCTACTAGCCTCAGCACTCAACCGTCCGCTACCACGACTAGCATGACTCATTCTACTACTCTGTTGAGATTGACTATAATACGATTCTTCTTCTCCTTCTTCGTAATAGGATCGGACGGTAGATTGGCCTACACTTCCCCCTCCTCGGGATGCATAGCTCCCATTGTGGGACATGCCACCGTTGTTATACCCACCACCGTTGGTGGGGGGCATATGAATATGGTTACGGATACCGGGTGCATAATGCAATCCGTCGGGATCATCGGCTCCATATTCGTGACTCAATCCATCCGGATCGTATCGTCCCCCTCCACTGCGGATACTGTTGGGATTACTACGAGGAGGAGGGGGAGGGGGAGGATTCGACCTGACCGAATTGGCATCAGGATCTCTCGAATGTCTGCTCGACCCTCCTTGAGAAGGACGGGAGTAATAGGAGCCACCGCCGCCTGTCATGTCGTGGACTTGACCAATCAAACTCTGCGTATTATTACTGCGTTCATCGTCTTCGAAGCCCGGAGCGTTGGAGCGATGGCCACGGCCGGCAGAACCGTGGGAGAGAGCCGAGGCGACTGTTTGGGCGGAGCGGCCGTCGACACTTTTTGGACCGCGCTGGGAGGTGTTGGCGCTGGAGCGATGGGATTGGCGGGAGCGAGCGGAAGCAGAGGAGGAGAGAGGCTTGGGCTCCGCGGCGTTGTAGGCCGATTGGGCGGCGGAGATGGAGGACATACTGGATTCGTCGTAGCGTGACGACATGGCTGTTTTGATTATTGATGGATGATAGACTACGTTGTGGCTGATGATGGGCTTGTGGTTGAATCGAGAGGTGGTTGGGGATTTGTGTGATGAATATAAAAGGGCCGATTGAATGGAAGGGCCGATTGATGGGAAAGGGCTGATTGCCTCGAGATTTCAAGAGGATGGATGGATTGTGAGCTCGATCGTGGAACGATGCGATCTTTTCAAACAAGATTTTGTGCGGCTATCACATCAGGTTCACCTCTTTGATTTGCTAGCTTGACTTGGTGATGGATATCATGGCGGGAAGGTAGACAAGCCCTACCTGACATGATAACGTGCTGGGACTACTTTATATATGGCTGCAAGAGATGGCTGGCCCCAAGAGGTATCTTTTGGCGGGGCTGTTGAAAAGGGCCATTCTAGCAGTCATAAATGTCTTTGAGGGTTAACCTTTACTCTGGAAGTTCTCATTTTGTATCTTTGTGACGTTAAAGCCATCAATCGAAAATCGGATCTCGAGATCCATCCAGAATCCGGCCGATTAGCTCGCTGCAAGGCCCAAGTCGGTAATGGGAAATGTCATCGTTATGTCTTTTTCATGCAAAAATCACGAGAAAATAGACTAAGACATAATAATATGGCGTGATAAATTTTTCTTTCTCTTCAAAATTGATGCCGACTTGCCACCTTTCACAGCGGTACTTGGATACTTGCGTACACTTACTGAAAAAAACGGCACATCTGCGCAGATCTGCCGTAAGGGGCGGTCTTAGCAAATTTGTGTAATTGTGTGATTTGTGTAATTGAGTTGCACATTGCTATGACTCTAGCACAAAAATTG
>JALLPI010001771.1:0-10421 GCA_036939935.1 Cyclotella atomus | reverse complement strand
TTTGCTAGGTTGTGGATTTTGCAAATGTTTGTTGCATTTCCCAACTGTCGTGTTCCATCACAGATACTTCCATTTAGGTTGTAGAGTGCGTTGCCGTTGACATCAGAAACTCGAGAGCGTTGAGCTTGTTCCTGTGGCGGTGTCACGATATGGTGATGCTTGTTCCATCCCTCGTCTTCGTCGATGGGGCGCGTGATGGACAAGCTTTCGTCGTCGTCAGTGATAGCCTGAGAGTTCCCCTTGATAGATTGTCTCTGGCTCTGGCTACGCCCCCCTTGGCTGCATGGTGTCGTCGATTCAAGTCCGGTCACCCTGCCAGATGGAGAGGGGGGTATGATGTGTGATGCTGCCTTGCCCCTGATGGTTAGGGAGGATGCACCGTGTTGTTGAATGGGGTTGTTGACCTCGTGGCCAATTTCCAATGGATTGGGGCCATTCCAGTAGTGCCCAGCGTCGGAGATGCTTCGCCGGTGCGGACTCGATGGTAAGCCATCCGCAGATCCTCCCCATGGGGGAGGTATGATGTGTGCTGCAGCCTTGCCCATGGTTTGGGGAGGTGCATCGTGTCGTCGATTGGAGATGTTGGCCTCATGGCCAGTTTCCAATGGATTGAAGCCACTCCAGCAGCTCTCGGCGTCAGAGATAGCTCTTCGGTGGGGATTCGATGGATAGCCATCAGTAGAACCTCCCCACCTTGCCGCTTTGTCGTCGGATGTTGGGAGGAAATCGCCGTCATGGTTGGGCTTCGTTGCCCAATAAAAACGATGAGACATAGAGGTATTTATAAGTTTAAACCTAGGTCATACCTCTAATTCTTTGTAGTACTTTTAAGTACGTTTTGACAGCTCTCGCGAAGTTTTCTTCGTGGAATTGTGTGACGCAGCATACACTGCGAGGCCTACCAACAAGGCCATGGCCTATGAGCGCATCAGCAAGTTGGTGCTCTAGAAAGACTATGCAGGCCAATATCAACACAACAGTGCCACCAAATTCTGTGAAAACGTTAAAAGTAGGGGGCGCAGTGCCAAATACCCAAAAATATTTTTTCCCACCGATTCTTATGAAAATTTAGGATGTTGTCAGGATAGCATTCATTAAGATGTACAAAAATTTCAGGTCAAAAAATGACTGGAAGGTCACTTTTCCTGCGTTTTCGATCGAAAATGTTCATTTTACTAGTGACTGGACTAGTGACTGAGCTGCTATGGCTCTTCTAGCTATGTTTACATACTATAACAATATATATATGTCATCATTAAGTTAGATAATCATGTTTTACTGCTTATTTCTTATTGTTTACATATAGTTTATTACTCATTTGGATCTCCAAAATACTCTCTCCAGGCCCCATACTTGGGGTTTTTCGGATTCCAGCTCCGAATTGCCAACTTATGTCGAGACACCTTCTCGTCTTCTTCATGTACTTTCTTTTCATTCCACCTAATCAAAACCATTCTTGTTTTTCATTCAACACCTTTTCAATCACACCATCACACCATGCATCATAAGGAGTACCATCATCATCTGTATAAATAAAACAGTACTCAGTCTTGAACCCAAAAAGCCTTTCGTCAATATCCGGCATCAAATACTTCTGATGATCTGCATCTTGGTCAGTCTCTCCCACCTCTTCTCTTCTAATTCTTTCTTCCAATGCAGCCTCTTTGAAGTTTTACATACTTGTCAAATTAGTAACAGGATCCTCAATGACAAGATCTGAAGTAGTCCCCAATGATTGTTTCTCAGAGGAATCATGAAACTTTATTGGAGGCTCTTCTGGTGCTCCAAGAAGCGCTTCCATAGGCAAGCCAACTTCAATAAAATGTTTCATCAAGCCCTGAGCTCTTTCGCTTCTTCACGACCCCACCTGTCTTCTTTCATACAGGCTCTGAATGTTGCCCATCGGTAGGATGGTCTTCTGGATCGTGGTTGTCGTTGGGGTGTTCTGGAGACGAGTCGGGTGCATCCATGTTGGTGATCGGTGATGGGAGGGTTTGGTATTGTCAAATTCGTCCCAAATGCGCTCGTGCAATTGTTGATGGTTTGAGGAGAGAATCGTGGCTGTTTCGTTGATTGCCCATGGAACAACGATGGGTGTTGGGCGTCAGTAATATGCGTTGGAGCGTAGTTGATGAATTGATGGTCTAGGAGGAGCTAGAGATGCTTTTGTAGAGGATTTGGACATTTGCCATGGTTATTTGCAACTTCCGCTTGTGACTGTGCACAAAAGTGTGAGTGATAGAGCAATGATAGAGCAGATCTAAAGACATAAAGGTGTTTCTAACATATGCACACTCACCTTTACGTCGCGATAATAGCATAACATTCATGCAATAGGCTGTTAGTTAGTGCACAACTTATCGATTTGGGGGTGTTCTTCAATTGCGATGATCGGAAGATCGGAGGGCCGAGAGCGCGTTTTGTAGATTGGTGGGAAATTGAGAATCGCCAGTATCTTATGTTGGAGTAGAATCAAAAGATAGTAATTTTTGAAAATTTTGCGAAAAGCTAGGTAAGAGATTTGGCAATTCACCCCCTAATAGTATACCCTCAAATCATCCTCATAAAAGATAAAAGCCATCTAGGATTGTTTGTATGATTCAATCTAGGTTCAGGGAAGTTGAATTTGTAGACTGCCATCAATCATTTGACATGAAGCAGGAGTAAGTATTGTATGTTGCTGCATGATGAAGCAGCTAGGATCTGGAATCACCTTCTTAGTCCTCCTACATAATATGACATCTATCACCGCATATGACTATATCAGCCACTGTAGGATCTGCAAACCAAACCAAGAGTGTTAAGTACCCCACATGACCCCATAGAAGCTTGCTGCACCTAAATGAGGCTGAATTCCCATAATGATAATAGGAACTTTTCAGCTCAGGGATCTCATGATGGGAATGAGAATCTGTTCATGGATATCAGGAACAGGAAGCAAGGGAAGGAACTTTTGAAGGTTTATTGTGAGGTCTTACAATGATTTAAACCTCTAGATCTTTCATCTGCACAGAATCATAGAATCTATTTTACTCGCCACAAGTGGCAACGGGACCTAGCATATCATTTTAGTAGTTTACACACTCTACTGTTTCTTCAGCCTCTCCAAGTTCCTCCTGTCTGACCTCTTCCAGCCTAATAGTACCACCACAACTTCATCTCTCATAAGCACCAACCCAAATCCTTTTCAACCAAGTCTAACTCGTAGAGTGAAGAAGATGTCAATAAAGTGTCAACATGATGACAAGGGACCTATCATAGCATTTTAGTCGTTCACATTAAGCTCTATTGCTTCTTCAGCCTCTCCAAGTTCCTCTCATAAGCACCAACCTGCCTTTGAACCTTCCAAATCCTTTTCAACCAAGGTCTAGCTGAAGAAAGTGACAACATGATGACAAGGAACCTAAGTAGCATAGCATTCTAGTAGTTTACAATACAGCTCTACTGTTTCTTCAGCCTCTCCAAATTCCTCTCATAAGCACCAACCTGCCTTTGAGCCTTCCAAATCCTTTTCAACCAAGGTCTAACACCCAATGACGAAGATGCCAACACTTCAGCTTTCACATCACGACGTTCATCAATCTGCTTTAATTGCACCGATGTGGGCTTTTTCTTCGTCTCAGTACAAAGTGGCGGCTCGATGGGGCTCAAAATGAATTCCACTGCAGATCGCTGTTCTTCGGAATCATACGGGCAGTTCAGTATCAGGTAGTCTAATTCTTCCATTGGTGTTTCAAAGATCATTTCCTCAAACTCGAGTGATTCTTGCGCAGTCGTGGCATTGTTGGAAAAGTCAACTATGTTACCTTCCGTATCAAGCACAGTCAAGTTTCGTATGGAATCATTCTCATATTGCCAATCAAAGATGCAGCCAATCGGTAGATGATCACTCGGATAGGTGCACAATGGATCAGGGAGTCCAGTTGACAGCATTTTCAACCGCTCCTGGTCCCTCCTTTGGTCAATGACATCACGATTGGTACCCCACTCTCCCAAAAAGTCTACTATAGGTCTCTTCAGTGCAACCCTCTTCATGGTCATGCTAGAGTACCAAATTTGATCTAATCCGGGCACTGGCCGTTTATTCATTGCTCCAATGTAGGTAAAATGCTCTTTGGCATTCTCTTTCCCAAGCCAAACAGGATATGCACTAACCATACCATTTCTCCGAAACGGATGAGGAGAGACATCCGACACTTTCTCTTCGGGTAAAGCACGTCCCCATTCTACGATTGGGTGTAATATTTCGGTAGCTTCGTTGGTTTCCAGTAACGATGGAGGGATGACCAATGAATCTTCACCGTGAACTCCCCCGAGACCCGCTTGACGTCCTAACCTTCCTATACGGAGGTATGCCGAGCATGCGGATGATTGGAGTTCGCAATTAAAGTCGCCGGCAATAACTAGTGCATTGAGACGATGGTTGCCGGAGTCATTTGTATCTTTCTCCATCATCATCTTTGCCAAATCCGCCAATGCATGTTGCAATTGATGCGTTCTTTCCGAGAACCTTTTTGGATGACCCTCCAAATGACAATTTACCACGGCCACTGTAGGCATATATGCTTCTTGTGATGATGCAGTATTTTTCAACCGTAACACATTGGTCATACTTCGTGTTCTTACATAAGAATCTCCCACTGGTTCGAATTTATCACGTTTCCAGAACGTGGCAGTAATATGATTTCGTGCATCTCTATGCTTTGTAATTTCTTTAATGGGTGTGGGTTTTTCGCTGTCGCTCCGTTTATCTTCTTGTGCTACGCCATCGTAACCCAAGCTTGATAATATGGGGACCAAGTCATGTTGGAAGGAGTGCAGTTCACACTCTTGTAAACATACAATATCTGAATCGGCATGCGATAAAATTTGAGTTATTCGTTGTAATCGTTTTGACCATGGATGATGATCTGTCCCTATTGCTTTGCAATGCGGCTCGTACAAAGATTGCGCAAGTATATTCCAGGAGAGCAATGAAAATTGATTGGGGTTGGTATGACATGATTCTCCCAGTTTGTCTACCCACGATAGCTCCTCCTTCTCAGTTTGTATTGTGTTGACGTCTCCGCCCATCCCATCCACGCCGTTGGAATTGCGAACTAGATACTTTGAATATCGAGAAAAGTTGTCGGGCGGCAGAGTTAGCATGCATTCGTCTTCTTTGGATTTTGTAGATGACAGCGGTGTGATGGAGTAGGTTCTGTAATATAAGTACTGCTCATGTAATATTGATACTGGCGAGAATCGTTGAAACGAGGGTTGATTTACTGCTGATGATCCAAACTTGGATCTAGGTCGACAGCTTGCACATATCCGCAGCGAGGACGACGAGCTGTAACAAAATGTCGGAGGCTTCCTCATGAGCGAGACCTGTTGATATCCAATGAATTCTGCGGTAGGTTTGCTGCTGAGGAATGCGTAGATTGGACGGGTGATTGCTACCACCGTGAGCAGTGTGGAAGAGACTGCTACGATGGGTTTCATCTCATCGCCTTCACCGTTTCCGCTTGGCACCTTTCCACCCGCAAAAAAAATCCCAAGAGCTCCGTTCCCGCCATATCTTTTTGAGAAGAATACGACAATAACGGTATTTATAGATAAAATTCATGTCTGTACCTGTATTATCATTTTCGAGACTATCGCCCCTTCCCCTCTTCCTCCTTTTCTCCCCTCCTCTGCTCCATCATCCACACTTACAATCAGTACCATGCCACCCAACCCCAAAAAGAAGCTAGCCCACACAAGCTCCCCCTTCTTCGCCCCCTCCACCCCCCGCAAACTAGTCCAAGTGTCCACCCCAGGCGGCACATCCAAACTCATCAAGAAAGAATCCCTCGAGGCCGTCGAACACAAATCCTCCATCTCCGGCGCCACTTCCAACCTCGTCAATGCCATCATTGGGGCGGGTATCGTCGGCATTCCCTTTGCCATTCGCGAAACGGGACTCATTGCCGGTGTAGTCTTGGTTGTACTGTGTGCATTTTTGACCGATAAGAGTTTAAAAGTGCTGGTGGGGACGGCCAAGCACATCGATGTGCCTTCGTACGAGATGCTGTTTGAATCGACGTATGGAAGCTTTGGGTTTTACTTTATATCGATTAATATGCTGATTATGGCGTATGGGGGGTGTTTGTCGTATTTGACGATTATTAAGGATACGTTGCCGGTGCTGCTGGGTGTGGAGAAGGGAGATGTGGGGATGCAGAGGAGTATTTTGACGCTGAGTACTCTTTGTGTTATTTTGCCGATTAGTATGCAGAGGGTGAGTCACATTGTTTGTTGCTATTGGTGTTGTTATGGTTATTATTGCTGCTGCTGTTTGGACAAGTTTACACTTCTTGTGTTGTCACATCAATATCATATATCATACATTTGATTTGATGCAGGACATGGCGGATCTAGCCACGACATCGCGAGTATCAGTCCTCTTCCAATGCCTGACAGTCTTGGTAGTAGTCATCTTTAGTCCCATATCCTCCTCTCTCGAACAAAATGGTGGACTGCAACAAATAGCATCACAATCCATCATTAAAACAAACTCCATCTTCATCGGATTAGGTGTGCTAAGTTTTGCATTTGTATGTCAACACAGTGCTTTTATCGTGGCTGGCTCACTGGAACGACCAACGCGAAAACGATGGGGTCAAGTCACCGGAATGGCATTGTCACTCTGCGTTATATTGGAAGGATCCATTGGTGTTACCGGCTACTTGGCCTTCCTGGAAACTACAGAGGGTAATGTACTCAACAACTTTCTCGAATTCGAAGGAAGTATACGACAGGCGGCCAATGTAGCGAGAGGATTGCTCTGCACGACAATGTTCTTTGTGTATCCCATGGATTCCTTTGTGTGTCGTCACGTGTTGGTCGTGCTGTTATTTAGAGGAAGGAGGGCTCACGAGGGAGATGATGCGGCGGTGTTGAGTCGTAGGGATCGGCGTGTCGCCATGACTTTGGTCATTTACCTGTCGTCATTGATCCCTGCACTCATGGTGGACAATGTGGGATCCGTGTTGGCGATTACAGGGACCATTGCTGGGTCCTCTCTTTCTTATATTGGCCCTGGATTGGTATACCTTGCTGTTTACGGAGATGAGTTCTTACAAAAGGTGGATGAAGTTTGGGGCGATGCTATTGAGATAGAGAATGGAGAAGAACAGGATGCTGAAACTGCCAATCTGGTTCCAAAAGTCAACGAATCAAATGATGCAAACGAAGCTCCATCATCAATCCAATCTGCCTGGAAACAAATGACGTGGCATTTGTTCCTTATGCCAGTATGGTGTTCCATAGCAACCCTCGGCAAACGTAAGCTCAAACTGTTCAGAGAGAAAGAAGCATTGAAAAGTCCACATCTTAACAGACTCGGAAAGATCAAGAATGCACCAATGGTACGCGCCAATTCGTACACCAAAGTTGACAACTTAATCCCTCCAAGCAATCCACATCAAAACTATGGTGCAGCCATTACTTTGAGCAAGAACAAGTCTGACAGTATGCAGTCGACTAGAAGTAGTTTAGGTGGTGATGAGGATGCGGATATTGACACTCCTCCGACTTGGTATGATTTCGGTATTGCCATCTTCTTTGTTATCTTTGGGATGGTGGCCCTTACGGCTGGGTTGTTATCTATTTTGATGACATGATGATTATTAGCCTGCCTGGAGTGGCATTTTTGCAGTAAATTTTGATGATGCTCAGGATAATACTTGTAGATGTATAGATTTGATAGTTATTACTGCTGCGGCTCGCTTTTAGCCTGCATGCATCTTCTTAGTTTTTTAATATGAGCAGTAGTTTATCTAAGCTGTATGCAGTGAAGAGGGCTCTGGTGTTTGCCTCCGTGCTGCAATCAATTGAGAGCGCAAATGCACCTATGGTAACTATATTACAACAGGGTCAAAAGTGATAAGAATAGTTAATCAAAGCTACTGTGATCTCCGTTCTGCAATATTCATATAATTTCCTCCACTTTTGCATTAAGAAGCACGCACAACCTGCTTTAGGACACAATCTTCATAACATTCTTTCCACGCCCTTTACCAGACTCAATATACTTCATCATTTCCACCGCTCCATCCTTGCTGAACTCAAACGTCTTATCTATATCTACCTTCACCCTTCCATCCACCAAATCAGCAGCCAGCTTGTCCTGTACTGCAGACGAATTGGACAAGCCGAAAAACGATGCAAACTCCAACCTAGGAGAATGACCTTTCGGATCAAAGCCCGCATCAAAATTTGCGATGCTGACGAACCTTCCACCCTTTTTGATCACCTTGCTCTCCTCACCAATACATTTACCAAATGCACCCATCTCTCCTACGGCATCAAAGACAGCATCCATGCCATTTATCGATGGGTGATTGGCCCAATCCTCTTTACGATAATCAATAATCAAATCGGGCTGTAAACTTTTCACGTAGTCAATATTCCTAGAAGAAGAGGTAGTAGCCACCCATGCACCCACATTTTTCGCAAGTTGAATCGCCAGAGATCCAACGGAGGTTGGTCCTCCCAGAATCAATAGTTTGTCGCCCTCTTTGACATTCAGGCAATTGAAAAGAGCTTGGTGGGCGGTAGTTCCAATGAGTGCGATGGCAGCGGCCTGTTCGTGAGATATTTCTCTGGGTTTCTTTGATAGCATGGTTGTGGGTACTGTGATGTGGTCAGCAAATGCACCGCCTACGATTGCACCTTCTTGCGCTGGTTTGTGTTGACCCTGGGTATGGTAAAAGATGGTAAAGAAGCAAGGTTGGATTTTAGTTCAAGGCATCAATTGGCACCAGCGCGATTTTTTTATAGACCATAGATGCGTATTGTGTACGCTACAAAACATACCTGGCCCCAAGTGACAGCAAACACTTCATCACCCACTTGAAACCCTCCATCACTACCTTCTCCAACAGCTACGACAACACCCGAGAAATCATACCCCATAATCATGGGCAAAGGACAATCCCATGCACCGTTCAGCTCCCCCTTGGCAACCTTAAAGTCGATCGGGTTTCCAGCCGCCGCGTGGATCTTGACGAGGGCAAAGTTCACTGGAGGATGGGGCGGTGAGGCCTCGGTTTCGATGCACTGGAGGGTTGAGGCATAGTCGCCACCGTGTTCACTGTATTGGATGCACTTCATTGTTGTTGGTGCGTGGTGTGTTGTGGTTGTGCAGTGTTCGAAGCTGTGCAAAGATGATTTTAAAGATAAAATACAATAGAGTACCTGTAATACGTATCTTGAAAATTTATTATTGACATTATTTCAAACAATTTTGATATCAACGAATCGACAAAACTATTTGTACGATACGATACCAAATAATTATGTTGCATAACTCTAATAAAATCTCCACATTCACGCAAAGGTATTTTTAAGAAGGTCAAGTTTGGCAGACAGCGCCTGTCTGTAGGCATGCGCAGGGCGCGCACGTACGGCGTACCAATGGGCTGCGGTCCTTGATTTCCCGCTATTCTTGAACACATTCTCGTGAATATGACAAAGGTGACATTCTCACGCATTTTCCCGTTACAATGGTCGGAGTGGCGCATCCCAAATGCCTCTGAATGGCGCGGGACGCGCACCCGCACTTTACCCGCATGCCTACCCTGTCTCTCTGACAATTATTTGCCTGTCTGATTTTTTGATCTGCACTCTGCACCGAGCCCAAGGGGCCTCTAGGTGACAGATACATAGAAGTGACAGTCCTCTAGAATGTAGTGGGGATGAGGCTGATTTGATGGTAATTATTCATTTTTACCACAAACCACCGACCATCGGTGCCATAAAGCATCAAGATCATTATTCATTTTCACCACAAACCACAGACCATCGGTGCCATGAAGCATCAAGATCAAGTCAGCGACTTTAATACTCTGCCACATCTTTCCCGTTCCCGGGCTTGAACTTGAAGAAGGTTTTAATAGTTGGCAGACAGAATTACTTTGGTGATCAGTGAAGCAGGTAAGTTCTTTCACACTTCATCTTTCTGGAATTGAATTGTTATCTGTATCTAACATTTCAAATGACCTGTGTCTGTGTTAACCATCTTGGAGCCAAGCACTACAGATCCTATCACACTTAATCTTTCTGGAATTGAATTGAAAATTGAAATCTGTATCTAACATTTCAAATTCAAATGACCTGTGTCTGTGTCAACCATCTTGGAGCCAAGCACTACAAATCCTAACATATAGCATCCGGAATTACTTTATGTTGCCAACACCAAGAGATACATGGTAAAGAATCTACCTACTCCATTAACAAAAATCCAAACCAACCTCTGTTCCCGTTTTTCCAGATTTTTGTGCAGCAATGATAAAATTCCCTCAAGGTCATGCGGGCAGCGACCTTTTTTGGGCGTCGACAAAAATGGCACGCAATCCGACCTTTTTTCACCTAGCTTTAAAAATTTAAATTACTTG
>JALLPI010001764.1:0-10570 GCA_036939935.1 Cyclotella atomus | reverse complement strand
GGAAACGTGACATCGAATCTTTTCTATTTACTGGTGTAGCAGTAGTTTGATACTTGTATACAGTACAGAAGATACCATTTAGATACCTTCTTATCAAACTTGCAGCCAGCCAATGTAATGATGCCAATGTGCTCATTTCATTGGTCTCAGAATGCTTTTTCTTGCTTTGCCTAGCTAGAGACTAAAGCAGTGCTTCTGCTCATAATTTCTACTTTCAAACATCTTCACGCGTTTACCTACACAATTAGACTACTTTCCAGCTCACAACACTAAGTTGCCAAAAATTGGGAGAAAACATTGGAAAAGAACAATAATCACTGCATCCAAATAAACCCTTAGAGTTTTCCTTAGAAGCGCTCTAGGGGAGCTCTAAGGATTTTAAAACATTGGAAAAGAACAATAAATAGAAAGAGGGAAGAGAACCACATCTGCAATCTACAATCTTATAAAGGCCGTACATGGCGCTGGTGCCAAAAACACCAAATTTGTGACTGTCTACTCTTTCGTTACCACCATGAAAAACACAGGAAATACAAGCTAAATTGGTGGACTGATCTAATGCCATAGCTCGGTCTTGTGGACAAATTCGGCCAAACCCACACACATGTATCACAAAGAGGAGAATGCATACATTAAGGTTATGGTGAATGATCCCTTGTATTCAGCTATTAATACTCTTAATTTTCACAATCGTTGATTCTGCATGCTTTAACTGCCATGCTATTGAGTACAATGCGCCAAAGTTACTGGCAAACGAAGAGCTAAGTTGGATAGATACGACTTTACTGGTATTTTTGTTGGTTACACTGCAACGGATGAAAACATTAGATACATTGATATCGATACTGGTGTGGTCAAAACATCCCATCATGCAGTTTTTGACGAATGTTGGTATCTCCAGCCAAAGAATCCTCCCCCATGGCTCAACTATTATACGACATGGGTATGGAGAATGAGGTGGAGACTAGTGTGGTGCCACCAAGTATGCCACGAGAGGCTGCACCATGGCCTCCAACATGCAATATGGCACCGCCTATCATCCCAAAGAAGGCTATCAATTTGCACGTACCACTTTGATTGACGGCAATACCTGAACCAAGATCCGACAGCCGCAGCAGCCAAAGTTGAGCACCCATATCACAACACTGCTTTGGATTGGACAGTGAATCGTTTGAATATCACAGAAGACATGCAGTTGGATAAGGACCCATACTTCAAGGCATTTGAGGAGGAAATAAACTTAGGTCTTTGGACCACAAATGACCGCCATACTGCTGGATTAGTATTGATTGGCAAGAACAATCGATTGGTGCTGGCAGATATCTTGAAATCTACTCCGGCAGCGAGAATCGACAAGTGGAGATCTTGATGTAGAGGTGCTGCTTTATTAGAAGATGAAGGGTGCCCAGTACACACACAGAAGGACGTGCATGACATTCTAGTGAATCTCAAACAACGGAATTACAAGCGATGTAGAATCACCCTAGCTCACCCCAAAATCAAGACAGGCCTCACTTCTCAAGGCATCCCACAAATTCATATCAACTAACTCAACATGAGATTTATCATGAACTTGGAACATCTAGTCCGTCAAGATGCACCAAAGATCATTTCAGGTGAAGTACAACATTGGACATTCTGCAAGCTGACTCAAGGTAAACTGTTGAAAACGGACAAATGGGATCAGTGGCAGCAGTCAGAGTGGTTGCAATTGGATCAGTATTATGATCAAGGCATATTTGGAACACCAACTTTTGTCAAGGATAAAGGTAAAGTCTTCAATGTGGTGCGGATCTACATGATCAAGGACATGGATCAATGCAAGAAGGCTCGTATGGATTGCAACGGATCAACCCGAGGGGGCAAGGCTAGAATTTTGGATTACACTCATGCCAATTGTATTGATCATACAGCATCTTGTCTATTCTATGGTATTGCTGCAGCTGACAACTTGTTGGTATACAGTGCAAACGTTGGAAATACATTCGCGGAGGCACCACCACCAAAGCAAGGTTTTTACATCCAGCCAGATTGCGCCTTTATGGAATGGTGGAATGCTAAAGGATGCACACCATTATTGCCCGGTCAAGTAATCCCTGTTATGAGAGCAATGCAAGGCCACCCAGAATCATCTCGACTCTGGGAGAAATACATCGATCGGATCATCAAGAAGCATGGATTCAAGCCTACAGTACATGAACCCTGCCTGTATTTGGGGTTGTTAGAGGACTCAGAACACTCCGAGACCAATGCCGTAAGAATCAAAAGAATTAGATAGACGATGTGACAGTGAGTCGGTTGCTTTTGTTAATTGCTTTGTTATGACTCCTTTAGAGTAGTTAAAACAATTAAATAAAAATATCCCAAACCATGAGAAACTGCTTAAGNAGTTAAAACTATTAAATAAAAATATCCCAAACCATGAGAAACTTCTTAAGTACCGGATTTGAACTTCAGACACCGTCTTGGAGTACTTCTTTGTCATTTTTCTTAGTTTGTCGGCATAGCCACATCATCAAACCCAAGAAAACTACAGCAAATACCAAATTGTTCAAGGCAATCACCTCACACATGTACTCAAAACCACGAGCATCGTCTACGCTACCCCACAGTAAAGGCCCTATCACTGCACCTAAATTATACGCGCCATTCCATAGAGCAGCAAGTCTTGCATCCACATCTTTTGACGATTCCCTTGGCCATTGCTGCAGCAAAAACAGAGTTGAAACGAGGGAGAGGGACATGCCTGTTCCTACAATGATGAGGTTTGCCACGAGAACCCATTGTTAACATGTGGGCCATGAATAGACATGCCAATTGCATAAAAGATAAATCCCAATGCAAGTAATGAAGTCAAATTTTGTTTCGAGTTTGCTCTGCGAGACTCTCTAGTAGGATCAGGCGAATTGTCAAAAGTCGAGCTGTTGTCCAAACTCAAAAGCTCATTCCCATTTTGAGCGCCAGTCAAGTGCACTTGATGTTCATTGGCATCTTTTTCCTCAGTCCATAAATCCATAAGCATACCAACAGGAAATAACAAAAGAAAATATTCCACAGCTGGGATAGTAAAGAGTGTGATCCCGATGGCACCTGGTGAGAGCCCATATATCATCTTATGCAGCTGCACAGCTATCGTTGCCTCGACTCCAGCCCATGTATACGACAAAACGACCATGACAGATGATATTACCCATGTCATTATCATCCAATGCTTCTTGAAAACATGGCGCAACTACAAAATCTCACTCATCTCGTTCTTGCCATTATTGTTGGGAAATACACCATCAAAAAATGATGTAGTCAACAATAAATAAATACGTATAAAATCACACTTAGGTCTAGTCTAAGCAAACCGATAAGTCCAGTCAAACTTCCCAACACCAAAGTTGGCATGGCTAATGCACAATGCACCAGCACCTTCTTTTCCAAAGACCGCTTCACCTTGCAATCGCAGCTGCTGATTCTACACCTGCTAATGCTTTCTCCATCCCATCATTCTTGAACTGAACTGATACGCACACAAGTATCCCCGTTTCAGCAAAGGCAGACATCACTCCCATCATGAACCACAGGCTGAGAAATAATTCGAGTAACTCATCTCCTCTTTCTGGCCCATCCCATGACAAACCCAGCATGGCCGGAACAAAACCAAATAGAATCATAAAGATCGCTGATGACATGCATCCCATTATAACTGTCGCACGGCTTCCAAGGAATTTCATGATAGGAACGATTGCCATGGCAGTCACTGCGGTACCAAGTGGATGCGCCGCAAAAATCAATGAGGCTGACAGTTGTGATAAACCTCATCGCATGCAGTCTTGGACTAAGTAAGCAGAAATAGATGAGATGGCAACATATTGAAGGAATAAGATGAGATATGCAGAGAGAAGGGGACACCATCGTAGCTGATGTGAATGAGGTTCCGGGTCGGTCTCGGGAGGTCTCATTATCCATGCACTTGTAGGAGTAGTTCTGTGTGGTTGAGAGTCCATGAGTCAAAACATGTATGTGTGTTGCAAATGATGATTGCTTATGACAACAATTCAGTCATGCATGATCTACCACATCAGACAGTGCACAACAAAGAAATTGCAACTAGATTCTGTGTGTAAACTAAGCTCACAATTTCCTAATCATCAGAGTCGTATACCCTCTACAGGTCATGAGCAATTGATCGCTTCTGCTCACCTCATAGTAGTGCACTGTCGCCATAGTTGCCACCGTTGTCGTTGTTGTCGTAGAGTTGTTGTTGTTGTAGTTGCCGTCGAGCCGTCGTCAGGTCATTTTTTTCCTAGTTGTTGTTATCGTCGTAGTTGAGTCGTTGCCGTTAAAGTCATTGTTGTTCTTGTCGTTGTTGTTGGTTGAAGTCATTGTCGCCGTCCTCCGTTACCCCCTCGGCCCTGCATGGCCGCTGCTTGTCAGCTTGAAAATGAATCCATCCAAACACCCTTTGGGCAGTTCCGAGTTCCATACATAATCTCTCGTCTCCTCTCACCTCGCACCAATCCAAACCATGGTGCTGCTCTGTCCGCAATTCTTTTCAGAGCTAATGCTAGCCTCAATGGCTTTGCCAGCTCCCTCCCCGGTGTCACCCCCACCGCCCTCCACCCTGATTCTGCTGCCACCACCACTCCAACCGGCGTCCCTCACGTGACTCCCGATGATTCCATCAAACCAACACCGATCGCTCATCAGCCACCCCACCCCTATGCACGGTGCCTTTCCTATTCAGCCTGCTGCTGTCATCCCTACCACCAGCTCGGCTGCTGATGCACCCACTCAAGCGTCTCGTTCTTTTTGTGCCACAACCCTAGCACCGGCTTTTGGTGCCCTTCCTGCCTCCACCTTCACGTTTGATCACCCTGCCATCGATGCAAATATGATGTACCATCGGATGCAATTGGCATCTCATCCTGTGCCTATGCAGGTGGCCTGCCGTCCTATGCAGTACCATCCCCATCCTAACATGACCATGCCGCACTCTGGCCATCCCATGACGTTTGTCCAACTGTTTGCCATCAACTACCCTTCGGTCCCACCAGTTTGGCCCCCTCCAGCTCCGGTCCCTCCTCCTGCCTCGATCACACCAGCTATGGTCCCTCCTTCAACTTTGATCACACCAGCTCCGGCTCCTCCAGATTCTGTCACTCCAGCTTTGGTCCCTCCTCCTGCCATGGTTCCTCCAGCTACGGCCCCTCCTTCAGGCATTATTCATCTTCGTGGCCAACCTGACTCAGAGGAATACATGAACAGCCTGGATTTACTCACCGAAGGCCCTGATCCCATG
This sequence comes from Cyclotella atomus, assembly GCA_036939935.1. NCBI lineage: Eukaryota > Bacillariophyta > Thalassiosirophyceae > Thalassiosirales > Thalassiosiraceae > Cyclotella > Cyclotella atomus. The sequence goes on along the minus strand of JALLPI010001764.1, from coordinate 5,280 downwards.
TATCAACTGGACTACATCGACATCGATGCTTTGACTGATCACACTAAGTTTGATCCAGATCCAGACATCTGCCAGTCCTCCTACGCTGATTCCATTGACTAGATTGCCACACATGTTGAACAGTATGATCTCGAATCTCCCATCATGGTCCCTGTTGACTTTGACCAAGCCCTTACTACTGTGTCTGACAAAAAGTACAACCTTCTCACCAATTACCACCGTTGCTTCGATCGCAACCACATAGCTCATTGGTCCTCTCATGGAGTCTTCCAATTCCTACGCTGATAATCTCCTACAAGATTATTTTATGAACTGCATCACTGGTATACTTCCTACAATCGAACAGAGTGCCGCCTCACTTGTCTACCTGGCTCTCACCAAGCTCCATTCCAACTCATCTGCCTGCATCCCAGCTCTGCAAGGAAGCATCTTCAGCTTCAAGCTCTGGCGTATCATCGATGAAGATGTCAGCCTTGCCTCCTCCTGGCTCAATGCCATCATCAAAACTCTACGAGCCACCAATAACATACCGTCTCACACCATCAGCCACATTCTATCCGGCATGGCTACCTCCCAGTCTACGACGTTCAACAGCTACGTCACTCTCCTAGCCACCCATCATGATATTTCTTGCACCAGATCTGACATCAGTTCCATCTCTTCTGTTCTGGACAACTGTTGTGACAAATACCGTGAATTGCTTCAAGCTGGCCAATGGCCCATGGCACAGTCAAAGGAATAGGCGGTGAGCTGCTTGGCTATCATGATTGCCTATTTTCATTCGTCCAAGCCCTACTGTGTTTTGTCTGGTCCACCTGGTGGTCTCTCCCAGTAGCAAAGTTTTATTAACCTTCGTGATTTGTCTCCAATGGTGCTTTATGCAAGGATGTGCACTCACATCCTCCGCCGAGCCTTATCTCATCACATAGCCTCGTCCTCCACCGGCATGGGCGTTCCATCGAAGAACCTATATCTTGCATTGCAGCATCATCATTGGCTATCTATATTATATACTGTATTGTGTATTGTGGCAGTTAATGGCGAGCCAGAGGGAGCCAGTACATCTATGGCTTCAGAGGGAGCATCTCCTCTTATCACTGTTTCAGAGGGAGCACCCAAACTCCTCTTCCACCATCTCAGAGGGAGATCAGACCTCTCAATATGGATTCCAGTAATTTTGGTGCCTACAGTTGATAGATTTGACAACAAAATCAACAGTATGCGAGAGGGAGTGTAGGAGTAGTTCTGTGTGGTTGAGAGTCCATGAGTCAAAACATGTATGCGTGTTGCAAATGATGATTGCTTATGACAACAATCCAGTCATGCATGATCTACCACATCAGATAGTGCACAACAAAGAAATTGCAACTAGATTCTGCGTGTAAACTAAGCTCACAATTTCCTAATCATCAAAGTCGTATACCCTCTACAGCACTAGCACAATATTGCATTGGTGACTCCAGTCAATTGAACCATTGTAAATGAAAATAATATGGTGGTGGTACCATATTGTGATGGTGGATAACGCATCGATTTTATGATTGATGACATAAAGAAGAGGCGGAAAATATGGCAGTGACTCTCTATCTCTGTCACTAACTCCAAGTACCAAACTCATAGTTCACTTGGAGAAGCAGTCAAGTTCTTGATTTGAGAATATCTTAGTAGTAAGTAGCCTTTCAATTAGAACGAAATTCAAAGAAAGCATCTGTCAATGGCAGGTCTTTCTACGTCTCCTAATACCCAAACTCGTTCATGTGGAGAAGAAGCAGTCAAGTTATTGTCTCAATCAATCAAACAAGTTGCTGATCCTTTTAGAATCAGAATGAAGTTCAGAGGAAGTACATCAAACAAGAAAATGCCACCGCAAATTTCACTGTCTAAACGCGATAGTGCTCCTTTCCGGACTGGCAGAATGCAAGACAAGTATCTCAGTGCTGTAGAACTGGTTCAGAAATATGGGGCTGAAAACTTGTTCCTCAATCCAGATGTCAGACAGCTTGGAATCGATAGCCAATACATTATACTTGTTTCTAGTGAGTCCGACGAGAGACCAATTTGTGACGGAATCGCCTTGCGCAGGTTCAAGTTGGACCACCTTCACAAGGCACAGGACTTGTCACGGCGTGTTTTTCCAGAGGATCGTGCAGATCTCGAGCTTTCACGTGTTGCGCATAATCGGCCATACTATCAAATCGATGGTAATGGGGATGCAATCATTGCTTCAGAATACTGGGTTGCAGTTGATGAACGAGAACAAGATCGTGTAGTTGGTGTTCTGGGCATCTGCTACCATTCAAGTGATTACAAAGATGCTGCATGGGGTGACTGGGCTGCTGTTGATCAGGAGTACCATGGGTGTAGGTGACGGGCAAGCGAAAATATTGGCTCTACTCAGAGGATGATTCTGTTATGATGAAGGCGAATCAAATGTATGCTTCATTTGGATTCAAGGCTGTAAGAGTAGAGCCACTGCTGGGAAGACCGGTAAAAAGGATTTGGTATGAGCTTGACATGACAAACCCACCTCGTTATAAACTATGACCAAAAGCTAACTATTGATCAAATGAAGGAGTTGAGAGGTTGGAATATACTGCCGGCAGTATTTCAGGGTGGATATGGATATTAGATTGGTATCTCCGTGTAGATTTAGATATGTTTATCCTATTCTTTTACACTGTAGTTCTTTCTTCTTACACATAATGTACATTATTTGTTGCCTCTCCATTGCTATTAGTACACAATACTCACGTGATTACCAACTCAGTACACAATACTCATGTGATTACCAACTCAGATGGACCATCCTGTTCAGCATTATTTAAAGCTACGCCCGACGTAGGTGTAATGGATACACCTTCCTGCTCACTTCCTCCCATGTCATTTTCCAACAATGAATCGCTGCTGTCGTCTCTCGTTACTTCCGTTGGTTTGGCAGCTACACGTTGTTGCACTAATACCGCCACTCCAACAAGCAGTATTACGATTCCAACGCAGTAGAATATGATGTCTTGCCATATCATATAGTGATACTAGGTTTTCATTTTGGTTGTTGATTGATGGGAAATCAGCAGCAGGCGCAGTTAGCAGGCGTCACAGTTAGTCCACAATGATTAGATTTGAATTAGACAACAGTAAAATATGCAAGAACTAACCTCTTGAAAGAATATTAACCCACCGGTAATACCAAAACAAATGAAGAAGCACTGATACAGCGGACCAACCCTCAAGGCCTCAAACTTATGCAACCCCGAATTCAAAAAGTTCAACTGAGTAAACAGAGTACCAACCATACCTAATGCCATAACATACGGCACGAAGGATCTCTTCCAATCACCCCAATCATCACTGAGTAATGCATTCAACAGCAATTCACTAAGGCACTTTGCCAATAGCAAAGTCTGTCCTCCAAAACATCCTGCCAAACCACAGTAATGCCCCGCACCAAATCCACACGCCACCCCTAAAGCATAAGTTCCCCCAATAAAGCAAACATTAAACACCTCAAACGCCACAAACTCAACAGTGGTAGCAAACACTCGTATATCCTCCAAATTATAATCCTCCTTATCTTTCGGGGCATACAACACTGTTACTATCGTCCCGGCATAGACTATAGCCGTACTCAGCACAATACCCCGTGTAATCACCTCATTGTGAAACAGCGGGGCCAATATACAATTGAAACCCAAACTGAGAGCCCCCAAAGGCACCAATAGAGATTGCGGCGCCATACCAATGAAAATGAAGTCACCTATCCCATCTAGAATTATGACACTAAGTCCGATGAGCCATAACGGTTGGAAGTACGGCCGTCGTTGACATGTATTGGATTCTTCGCGTGACATGCTTAGTTTTTGGAGGTTGACTCCCACGGCGGCGAGGAAGGAGAACAGAAGGGAGAGGATGATGATGGACCATATTGGGAGATGCATCTTGTAATTGTCGTGTGGTGATGTGTGATTGTGATCGCGTGACTATTTGAATGATGCTTTCAGTTCGTTTGTTGTCAAAATATGTTTGTTGCATTCGATTTGAAGTCTGTGCTTCACGCTCTAGTGGTTCGGAAGGGATGACGATCACCTACTTTACTTCGCTTTGTTGCTCACACCGTTTTCGTTACTTTTGTTTTCGGATTTGCCTTCTCATTGTTTCTGTTTCAAAAGAGTTCAAAAGTCAACAGTGAGACATAAAGAAAGAAGAGCTTGAGGGAAACTAATTCTGGCATGTTTTATCCTTATGATTTTATTCAATACACACAATTTTCCTTCACTCCAAACAGCTTCAGATTGTGGGGGTGGAACCCACTGGACCTTAATACTGATAAACCCAATGATTTTGGTACTGGTACTCCCTCTGTGACCAAATGTGATCAAAAACAAGAAGGTTTACAGTCTTGACACCCCTATCCACTACTACCAGCTCATCTGTGCCAAGAGATGTCAACACTTTGGGCTGCTGATGTTGAGGGCTCTTGCTGTCTGCTGCTACCGCTGTTGTTGAAATTGAAATCATGTTTCTTACAATGTGGCCAGATTTTCCAACAAGGTGTACATCCATACCACATATTCACTGCATCTGGACTCCCTTATTTGACACTGATAATGCTGATAGCTGATGAGCCATGTCACATGTCACTTTTTAGGCTGCTAATGGCCAAAAATAGGGTACTCCCTCTGTGACCGGATTTGATCATAAGCCAACAAGGATTGCAGCTGTGAAACCCTATCCACTGCTACTGGACTATTTTATTTGGGTTTCTGGACCTAATGCTTGATTATGAACGGGAAATTTCATTTTGGTACACTTCTAAGTCCCGTACCCCATAATTGCACCCCCACAATACTATAAATACTACCAGTGCATGATGATAAATATATTTCTAGGTTTATTACTTTTTGTTTTCCACTTTACTTCTACCAAACAATTTGCATAAAAAGCACACCAGCACCGAAACATGACAATGAAACTGTGCAAGAATATGTTATCTACTGTGCACACATCCCTTCGACTGCACCAGTTTGCTCTAATAGTTCATTGTTATGTGGTTTCCATTTTTATTCTAAGCTCATCTTTGCCTGCACCAGTCTGTCATTCTGCCGAGGATGGTGGATTGTTACTTAATAGTGTCTTCAATGAAGCAGATTGGGAGGGGATGTGAAGGTAGGGGGGTGCATGGGAAGGTTTGGAGGGAACATGAGACGGTCTGTCCGACAACGGTCTCATCTCAACGCTCCCTCCCGGTATCTTTTATGAAACCCAACTCTCGCTCGCTCCGCT
>JALLPI010001758.1:0-11796 GCA_036939935.1 Cyclotella atomus | reverse complement strand
CTTGTTCCTGTAAAAGGTCCAGTGCCTCTTGTACCAGTACTTGAACTCTGTGAAGTAATCCATCATCTAGGTTGGCACGGGCTCTTCATCATCTTTTGCAGCCAATTGACAGCTGGTGGCAGCAGATGCATCATCATCACTCTCCTCCTTGTCTGAAGATTTAGCAGCATCATCATCTAAAAAGAAATGCTGAGTGGCGTCTTTAACATAAAAACAGCAAGACACAAACTCACCATCACTATCCTCCCCCTCTGTCTTTGCATTACCTATTGTCTTCTTACCAGCAGTAATACCCTTGAACTTGATTTGCTTCATCCCAGCGAGCCTAACCACTGGTGCTTTGCCCCATTTCTCACACGCATTCGCCAAGGACTCATCAAGCAGTCTGTCAATTTGTCTAATGGTGTACTTGATCTGGTCATAGACGCCAATCCTTGTGTCGGCGAGACGGAGCAGTGAGTACAATGGGAAAAGCAACTGACAAATGGCATAGAGAGTTAACAAAAATTTTTTAAGCTTATCCTACGCCTGAAGCTAGTACATCGTGGTGGTCCCTGTGAGGGATGTCGGGGCGCGAAGCGCCCCTTGACCCAGATTGCACCCCCCCCCCTTACCTGGGACTGTGAAGACCCGTTGGTAAGGGAGAGTTCCGTCGCCTGTGTTAGATTATGAATATGATTAGTTTGAACAATTCCCCTTCTATACTACGTCTGGAGCGCCTGAATGGTTGGGGTGTTTCGAACAACGTCCGCTGTACGAGCCTTTTTGCGGGTTGCTGTGGCTCTTGTTTCTTCCTCCGTCGGTTCGAAGGTCTTGTCTTGATCGTCAATTCTGGTGAGTCAAACAGGGTTTGCTGTGTCATGCGTGGGCTCTCTGCAGGAGTGACTGGGGTTGAACGCCGGGGCGTGCCGGGTGATTTCCCAATAAACTCTGTCATTACCCTCTGACCGACTTGTGTCAGCTTCAGCTCTTCCTTGTAAGATTCGCTCATACTTGTAAGCCGCTTTACCCATTCATGCTTTGTCTTTTGCGTCATTGCCTGGATCTCCTCGTTAGAGTGATCCACGAAGTCTCTGTCAACGAATGCAAGAAGTTCGTGTCGATTGTCTCGATACCACTTCAGTTTTTCCTCATTGGATGATTCGAGGAGTTGGTTGTACTTATTCGGTGTTTTGTGGAGGATGAAGTTCCTCATCTCCCAGATTGGTTCAAACCATATGTCCCAAAGTCCTGAAAATAATACTTTCATCCGTGCTGGGGCAAATTTCTCACCGTAAGCTTCCATTCCATCGATCCACTTTCTCGAGAGGAACCCTTGAAGCATTTTAAGCAGTCCAATCTTCTTTCGAGCTTTCAGCGTTGGTAGCAGTTCGGGTGGTATCTCCTCTCCAATCTTACTCACAGGCATGTCAAGAGATACTGCGAGTATGATTCGTTTGAAGAGTGATTTAACTCTTGGCGGGACCTGTCTGCCAATGTGTTTGTCTAGTTCTGCTAGCTGCTTCGTTCTCGTTTCCACCATCAGTTTGTGTGGACATTGGAATACATGCCGTAGGGTTTCGTTTGGACATTTGCACCCTGGGCATTGGGACACTCCCGTCCACTTGCCCAGGTTGTGCATGTGAGGCAGCCAGTCATGCATGAGTTTGCTGGACCTGCCAAGTTTAGTAATTGATTGAATGGCACAACGTGACTTTTCTACAACTTCCCAGGAAATGGACTTGAATGTTGAGTGGCTCCATTTATGTCGTTTCAGGCAGTACGTTCGTATTGCACCAGTTCTGGCGGCCATATGAATCTGGTAGTCATACCTCGATGTGATATACGTGCTTCCAATCCGGAGCATCGCCTTGGATCCAGCATACGGTAGGTTCAATAATTGTGGAACTGGTTGTGAGTCATTCTCAATGAAGGACTTTGCCGTCTGTTTCGCGATTATATCACACGCATTGTTCAGGTGTGCATCATCCGATAGCCCGTTTCGGGCGAGTTCTCGTTTCGGCTCATCTGAGCAATCCGATTCTGAATCTGACGATTGTTCTGGGGTGGGTGCATGCATACCGCCATCAATAAAGACTGATCTGATCCTTTGGCGCTTTTCTGCTAAATACTCCCGCTTTTTCTCCTTCTCCATCCCTCTTTTCCTTTCGTCTTGGTGGCTATACACATGTTTACATGAGTCTTTGCGAGTGAGTGACTTCGTGATGGCTTGTATGGCAAGAACGAGGTCGGCATCTGGATCTAGCATGTTTTTCGGCTTCATCTTGAACGAGCTGTCTGATGCTCTCACCGCGGTCAGATTATCAATCCAGCGTTCAGTTTCCTCTGGTTCAAGGCCTAAGTATTCGATGTGTTTGAGGGAACGGAAGGATCCCTCTAACTCTGCTCGTGTGGACGAGACAGATGATACATTACACAATACAAAACACGCAGATGTCATGGAATCATGGTCACTGGCGATGATCCAAGCTGCTGCCGCTACCTGTTTCTTGTGAAAGACTGACCCATCACTGCCTACTGGGAATTTCCTTGCATTTCTGTTGATGGTGTTCATAAGTTCCCGGCCAGGTGGTAATGTTTGAGATTTTAGGTTGACAATTCGGTACGGTCGGTGTGTCCAAAGTGAATCTTGGTTTACCCATTGACACTGGATTGGGTATGTTTTGGGGGGGAGCGATTCCACCTCTCCTGCATACTTATAATACCCTGCTCTCGTGTCACGGCGAAATATTGATAATGTTCCTTCCTCCCTCCAGAACAAACAATGCTCGTTACGGTAACATTGATACTTGACATTCCGATCGACATCTAACCACTTGCCCAATGGCTGGGAGAGTTCCATTTCTATATTGATTGGTTGCCAAGCACTGGTGTTGAAGCACAAAGTCTCTCGTAGGAACCTCCGAAGCGTTGCCCATGCTCTCTTGCCTGGACGTGGTTGCCTTGGCCATTCAAACTCTGATTCTGCTCTCCATTCTCCAGTTAGCCTGCAAGCTGGTATCTCTCTGCCATTTTCGTCGGCAAGATCTGCCAGGGGAGTAACACCCATATATTTCAGGCATGCACTCAAATCCTTTCGTTCCCGGCTTGTAGAGTAGACCCTCAAGAACTGCTCCATGAGTGACACGTCGTTCTCCCTTTGGAGATTGGGTGACCATGCATCTTCAATCCAAAGTGTCGCGTCCATTGCGTGGCACCTGTTGCGTAGGCTGATCAGCCAGCCTTGCTCGACGTAGACTAAGTCGGTGCACTTTGATTCAAAGAGAGGCGTGACAAACCCTGATTCCAATTGGAGATTTGCCAGAGTGACTAAGAAATTGTTGGCAACAGTTTTCCCCCAACGCAGTTGCTGAATGACGTATTTTAGGTGGAGTTGCGTCTGCCTTGTATTACTATCTGGCAGTGCCATACCTCCATACTTATACGGACCGAATACGACTGCTCTTGGCATGTTTCGGTTCAGCTTCAGTGCTGGTAGAAATGCATTGGTGATAATAGTGTCCAACTTTGCACACTGTTTGGAAGTGAGGAACGATGCTTTCATGGTGTAGTCGTTCTTTGCCGCGCCATGTTAGGTGTGAGCTGTGCTGCAGAGACGTTGTTGCAGAGCTCCACCGTATTGCCCTTCATGAATTCGAAGTTGAACTTTTGGTCGCCATTTGGGCACGCCCTGTACCCTAGGCCAACATTGGGCTCCTTTGGTGATAAATAATTTATAACCGCTTTTCCACCGTGGTGGTCGATTATCTCCAAGGGGCCGAAGTCTTGTTCAGACATGCTGAGCTCGCCTCTCTTTACTTCCTCCCATGCCGCCATGCTCCACGCTGATTTGTGGAAGGCAACTGTTTGGTGTGGGATGTTCACAATATTATTCCACCGCTGTGCACTGTGTTGCATTTTGTCCTTAGCCTCGTCTGTTGGTAGTTCGCTATCATGGTCTGCACTTACGAGGCCATTGTTATCGTCTACGAAGCAGACATTGTGACATTTGATGCACTTGGTCCTGTCAGGGCTCTTGAGCTCTAGTCCTGAAGTACCCATAGCATGGGCTCGGAGTAGAGTATCACTAGTTTTGCCCCACAGTGAAGGGACATCGCCCTTCCCTTGCACCTCGCCATCGATGTATTTCTCACCATCTTCTTGTCCATAAGTGCAAACTGATATTCCAAGGCCAGTCTTTACCGACCGTCGGAGTCGTTCGATCACTGTTGCTCTCGCGATTAAGATTTTTTTGTCTACTAATGCTCGTTGTGCTATGACATTGGAGAGTCTTGCTTTCATACGGTCAAAGCACGCTACCAAATCGTACATCGTGTCAGCAATAGTAGCCTTTTTGATTTGTGCACATTCAAATGTGAGAAGTTTCAGCATTGCTGCATCCACGGATGATCTGTTTCTTCTACCTCCCCATTGCTCATCAGTTAGTCCATCTTGCCCTGCATTCTCCATCATCTTGTATGCAAAGTAGAACTTCAACGCCGTGTTAAAGTCGGCCTCGATTAGCCCGATGATTCGAAGCATGTGTATCTTTCTAATTCCCTTCTTTTTCTCCAACATGACATCAATTGCATGGAGCCACCGCTCACATGCAAATCCATACATAAACGGCAGGCTGATCATGATGCACAGAAACTCTGCCATATCGTCTTGAGCCGCCATTGCTTTCCAGAGGGTGTAGTGTAACCCACTACCTCCTGATGACACCTTTTCGTTTGCTTGGCGAAATGACTTTTGGTATTGTTTCTTCGTCATGCAACCCATCACTGGAGTGGACTCCTCATTGTTACTTTTCTGGACACACTCGAACCAATCATGCATTTCTGGGCTGATATTATGTTCAGAAGTGATGGTACCATTTTCTAATAATTTGTCTACAGTTGGGTTAATACCGAAGTTCTTGCACAAGTCAGATATGGGAGGCCTCATACTCGGGCCTTCTTCCATCTCAATCTGCTGCAAGTGCCGTTTGTTTCGCTGCAAGAGAAGTTCTTCAAGTTCCTTCTGGTCAGTTACGTCTCTCCAAAAGTTTGCTTCCGGGAGTTTGTTTGTGATAGAATAACCTTGTTCATTTGGTAGGAGTGCAACATTCACTCGTACTGCATCTCCCTCCAACACCTTGAGGGTAGGATGTGGGAAAAAGGTCCCGTCTGGTCGACTTGGGTAGCATTCGAAGACTCCTTCAGAGTAATGAAAAAGCTCATTGCTTTTCTCTGAGTAGAACCAATCATAGGTTGGGACTTGGATCATAGTCAACCTTTCGTGACTCCCTTTTAAGATCGATGTGAGGCGTTTGTTTACCATCGCTTCTTCAGTGGTTTGCTTCATTTCCATTAGTTTGGCTTCCCAGTCTTCATTTCCCTGGGCTCTGGTTCTATCTTGTGCTATTTCTTCTATCCATTTGACGCGTTCCTTGTCAGCATTCTTCTGGATTTCCCGAAGTTCCTTTCGTTTGTCAGCAACCATTAAGCGCAACTCATTGTAGCTCACATCCTCATAAAACCTTATATCGACTTTCATTCGTGCGGCTGCCTTGACACAGCCTGTGCTTGGGATTGAGTTTGTGCTCTTGCAAAGGAGTAAAGCCTTGTATAAAATGACTACCTGGCCTGCCTCAGTAAGAAGTTTAGATCTCATATATCCAAATTCTCTGTGGCCTGCCCTGAATGCGGCGCATAATATCAGTTCGGTGTGCTCCTTGTCGAGGATCTGGTACTTTTTGACATTGGCGTTTGTCCTCCCATGTTCAGCGAAACAGCGAGCCAACTTGAATACTCTCTCCTTGATTTTATGATCCTCTTGAAGTTTGCAGAGTATGCATGTGAAAGCGAGTACTTTGTCTGTTTGTTTCAACATGAACTCTCTCGACGTTATATTGACGGGCCTATTCACTAATTCTTTAAAGAGTGCCTTGGAGTCAAAATCGATGTAACACATACAGTGGTCTGAAAGGTTGCCTTCGTGAGAGCCTAAGATGCCTACTCTTTGTACTGCACCCCGGAGGGCGGGGTCGATGAAGATATAATCTAGCCTTGATGTCCCGAGGTCATGTGTCCTTGGAGACGACTTAAACTTCTCATAAAATGGATCAATGAGTTGATTTCTTTCGAGGAATTTGCGGAGCCTTCCTTCTGGATGAGATACATTTACCCAGTCCTCGTTTGCGTCCATTGCAATGATTGGGCGGTATCCTTTGGCTCTCTTTTCCTCAATAAGCCTTGATAGGTCATCCAGGAACCGTTGCTGCGGGTCTGGATCCTTCACTCCTAGCTTTCTAAGGGCATCCCATTGTATTGTGAATGATGTGAATGGTCCTGGTCGATCAGTTTTCTTATGTGGTGTGCGATACCCGGATACCACAAGTATTCCTTCGTCTCTTCCACCTCGTAAGGTCATCCAACTGAATCTGCCCCATTCATCTGATCCACACTTTTCAATTCTGCCTACTACACTTCTATTGGCAGAAAGTAGGGTCCCTCCGGCTTGATAATCACTCTCATCATATTTCCATGGTGGTGAAGAGAAAACATTTCTTACTCCCTGTGGCAACATGATCTTGCATTGAGCATCATATTGATTCCTGTTTGCTGGCGTCCATGGGCGCTTCGTTTCCTGCAGTGCCATTAAATCTATGCCGTTTTCCTTGGTGACTTTGATGTCAAGTGCCACCGTTAGTGCGTACTTCCCCATCTTACTTCCACGGATATTGTTCGATGCTAAACGGAAGAAACCATCATTTTCAGTTCTTGTTAATAGCTCATCTCCACTTGGGAGAATAGGCTCATAGCACCTCGTGGTGCCAGGTATCTTGGGCTGGTACCTGGACTTGTGTTTGTTTGTTCGCGGCTGCACTGGTTTACACATTGTTTGTAGATTGTTTCGGATTTACACGAGTTAATACATACATATAAGTTTCCTCATCCCCATTTTGCAGCTGGGGCTGCCCCTAAAGAATAGAACTTCCACCATCATCGGAGTCCGAACCTTCATCCTCCCCCTCATTTCCATCACCCTCCCTCCTATGACGTTATTGTTGGTGTGCTCCCCTGTAGTTGGGCTGGTCGGTGCACTCTTGGACCTTCTGAGGTTGTAGGTGCGTGTCAACTGTGGCTTGAGGGTGCGGCGGCTTTTCGCTGCTTCCTTTTTGACCACTGAATCCTCACTCTCAGTAGAATCATCATATCCTTCATCCGACTCTTGATCAATTTCGACTTTGCCAGTATCCTGTTCACTGGATTCGTCGGATTGAGAGGTTTGTGAATCTGAGTTGGCAGACCTCACGCTGTTGTTTGAGCTTACTGGCTCTCGCTCGGCTGAGGCGGCTTTGATAGGGTCAGCGGTAGGTGTAGTTCCAGTCGGGGGATCTACACTTCTACGTTCCTCAACAGTTGGGGAAGGAGGTGGTGCCTCTTCAACTTTATCGTCAGCGGTTTCTGCAGTTTCGGTTTCATCCGGGGCTTGTTCCTCTGGATCTTCCTCAGGTGCCATACGTTGCATCACGAAGAGGAGGTTATTTTCAATATCCTGGAACAATGCCTGCCACATGTCATTTCCTGCTACTGCATCCCTGATCAGATTCTCCCGCTCTCCTCTCTCCTTGGAATCGAATAGAGCTGCACGTTCCTCGAGCTGGGCCTTCTTGGCGTTCACATACGCCACACACGATGGGCATGTCTTGATTTCCATGATCAAACGCTCAAGGTGCACATCATCTCTGCACAATCTGCACATGTAATGGTCTCTATCTTCATGCCGGAGTAGGAATGCTGGGTCGTGACACAATTTGTGGAATGAAGTGTCGCAGAAGGTGCATGTAGCCATCTGGCCCGGGACAGATACTTCCTGGCATTTGCCGCAATCGTTTCCTTCTACCTCAATCCTTGCTTGGACGTTGGGTGACTTGTAGAGTAGCCTTACTACCTCGTCAAAAGAAAGTGAGGTGAGGGCTGGGAGTTGCCTGTGGTTGTGGCCCTGAAATAGCTTCCTCCTCTCTTCTCTATCTGCAGGATCCATTGTCTCATACAATAATAATCGGAGGCTGCCTTGGCCAATCACACACCTGAGAATTGCCGAGTTCACATGCTGGTCGAGTGTTCTTCTCAACTGGGTTGGAATTGTATTAAGTACTCATTGGAGGTTAGCCAGCATTGGCTTGATGGATTCCCTCACTTCTGCTATAATGCCTCGTTGCTCTCCTCATTTTCCTCTTTCTCAGACATCGACTTAATATCTCTCTCCATCTCCAACGAATGCTTTACTAGGAAATCTTGCTGCTTTTGAGTTGTTTCAATTTCGTCTTGTAGGGAGTTGACTACTTGCACGATTTGGCGCACGCAATGGTACATGTCGGTTTGCTGCTCAACGTTCCCGGTTGGTGCTCCGATTACTTGTTTGATTTGCTCTGTAGTCGACTCGACCGACGCAACTTCTTTCCTAAGTGCTTCCGTGGTGTCAGTGAGTTCTGATACTTTATTCGACAGACTACTGATTACAATTTCCTCCATTGGTTTCTGGCTCGTCATGGTGGATTTGATTTCTCCAATCTCCTTCCTGATTTGCTCCATCTGGCTAGTCTGATTTGATACTACTTCTGCAAGCTTGGCTACTTTGTTTAGGGAGTCAGTTATTTCTTTGATCATCTCGTTTGGAATCGCCGTTGACTGCACGGGGGTTGGTGGGATTGTTGTCGGTTTCTCGATAGGTTGTGGTGGCTTTGCGGGGGTTTTGGTTGCTTGGTCGGTGGTGGATTCTGAGATTGTTGACTCGGTTGTCTCGGTTGACGACTTGCTGTTCTTGTTGTGGAGGAGTCGGCGGCGTCTAAGAGCCTCCATTTTGGCATCTGCCATTGATGTCATACCCTCTGTAGATACCTCAATCTTCTTTCCAGTGAGTACCTTGAGAAGGTGAACAATATCGCTCTCGAGTAGTCCTAACATACCTGCCTGCTTGCTCGGTGCTTCAAGCTTCCATTTGCCAGTCTTATCTCGGTGGATTGCCCTCACAGGGCTATTTGCAACTTCACCACCGAGATCGAATTTTTGTAGAATGAGTAACTTCCCAATGGAGAGGGTTGCCTTGATTACCTTATCAGCCATATCACTGCCTAAAACAACTGGGCTGCAGTCGGTTGGCACAAAAGTAAAGGGGTGTATATCCTCCAGCCCTGACACTGTGAGATACACACTTCCTTTAACGTAGTCATCATGATACTTCAATTGCTCGTAGTATTGATTAACCGTTGCTCTGGTATTCTTTCTGTAGACAGCTTCTACAAAGGTAACTTTGCTAGTCACTGGGAAGTCTGCCAGTGTTGCATGCGGCAGTCTTGCAGTTACTTCTTCCACAACTTCGTCGTCGTCAATAGAACAAAACACACACAACCCGGTGGTGGTGAGTGCAGTGCCTTGCTCTGTCTTGCATGTTGCCCATGCAATATCATAAAGATTGGGATCACTTGATAATCCTTTCAGTGCTGCTCTTGCCATAAACTCCGTTTTTACTTCTTCTGGATCCCAGTTACTTGTAGTCTCTCGGATGAGGAATCGTTGCCTACGGCCTGGACTGGACTGGTATACTTCCATGATTAAGTTGGCGGACTGGAGGAACAGCTGAAAAGATTTCTCGTGTCTTCCATTGACTTCAATTGACTGTTCAATGAGTTTGTGCATATCCGGGTAAGAAGTGCGAATTTATTGGCTTGCTTGTATGTACCACTGAGGTGCCGATGTACTTCTCCCATTCTGCTCCAACTATGGTAGCTGATCAGATCTATTGATTGGTATAGCTCCTGAGTTTGACTTCCATTGGATGAATTTGACAGCGTGCCCGAGTGATAATAACAGGCCATGGGTAAAGCAGATGAATGATCCGAACGCCTCAGCCGTTGTGCCTGTGATGGTGTTGAGTTTGGTTGATGACTTGAGTTGGATGAGATAAGTTTTTACTTTTACTTCATTGGAGCCGTGACTGTCTCCACCATACTTGAGCTTGCTCTTACTGTACGGTGATTTGTTCTCGCTTGGAGGGTCAACGGCGCTGCCTTTGAGGAATTCTTGGAGTGTTGTTGCCTGAGCTAGCTGCGCAACTTCCTCATCAGATAATTTAGATAGGGTTAGCAGTGCATTTAGCTTGTCTGATGGTGCCGTCTTGAGGATGTATGAGGGTAGCTCCTTCATTAGGACTTCTCTCTTCTCTTTCACGCTCATTGCAGAGAATGCCTCCTCATTTATACCTAGATCGGCTACTAGTGTTCCATCAGTTGCTGACTCTGTCTTTTGACCTTGGCCAGTCTCCTCCGTTGAATCCGGTGGCTGTTGTTCCTCCTCCTCTGAAGATTCATCTTCACTTATTTCATACTTCCCGTCCGTTACAAATGCCATCGCCTCCTCGGTGAGACCACTGAATCTTGATAGATCGTACTTCGTTGGGGGATTTGGTGAAGTGCCTTTGGGGCAATAATTCTCCACCCATCCGCTAAGGGACCCATCCATGTATACTATAGGTGGGCTTTTCCCCATAATGACAGCTTGGCGGCTCGATCTATCAAAAACCCTGCATCTCTTGGGTACATACAGTCAAATACATTTTTGATTGCAGCTAAAAGGGTGGTGTCTTGGGGAGTTGCCTTCTCGTCTTTGATTAGTTTGTGATGTTCCGAACCGTGGAGTGCCTTGAGTTTCGAAATGTTGATTTTCTTGGGGTCAAACGAATATGAGCCTTTCTTGTGGGTCATTATAGTCTTGATTACTTTGTCCAACTCTGTGAAATCATTTACCATTTGGAAAAGCTTCTCCGCCTTAAACCACGCTAGGTATCGGAATGCTTTATCACTGTCAAACTTCTTGTTGTTTGATTCGGCATGGTGGAAAGCTATTAGGATGACTATCGAGATCGCCAGGCTGATCCCTGCTGCTCGATCTGAGGCTTCGTTGGATGATATGACAAAGTCTTTCTCCTCGAGAGGCACCTTGTTCTCAAGTTTCCTTTGAATATCGACAAAAGCTATCCGAACAGACACATTTGGCTCGGTAGTCTTCTTCCAGTGCTGTCCATAATGGTTTCGCACTGCTCTGCCGTCGACTTGCTCTACGTCGGATGGTGCATCTTCCGCTTGCTCTTTCTCTTGGCTTGGTTCGTTCGAGGTTCCCCCCCCCCTTGGAGGTTCCCCCCTCAATCTTTCCTCTCTCGTTCACCTCCTCAGTTAATTCTGACTCGGTGGGAGGTGGGTTTGATTGGTTGAATCCATCGGGAGGGATTTGCGATTCGTTTGTTTTCTTCCTTGCTTCATCCCTCGCTGCCGTAAAGGCTCCAAAGTCATACCCGCACTGTTTGAGCAGCTCCATATCATCTGCCTCATACCCTGTTCTTTCAGAGTGGTATCCCCCGTCTTTCCACCTTCCTCTACCACTGTTTTGCCCATATTGTCCGTATCCTCTCCCCGCTCCCCTGCCAGATCCTCCTCCGGATCCATTCTTCTTCTTATTCATCATGGCGCCCGCAGATTTTGATCGGATTTTCTCCTGTTTTATTCTCGCTAGCTTCAACTATGGTTCTTGGTAACTTTTATATGGTTAACATATCGCTCGCTTCTAGCGTGATGGGGCTTGTTTGGCTCCCATGGTCACGTAGTTGGCGGCGGACTCGGGGTTCCTACGGATTCCTACGTAGACTCTGGTATGTTAGAGCTGTGAGGTGTCAAGAAGTTTGATGTTGCGATTTCTCGCGTGTAAAAAGAGTTGCTCATACATCTGTCCGGCTAAATTTATTGTATCCTGAACGATCAAAATACTGAAAATTTTC
>JALLPI010001756.1:0-15071 GCA_036939935.1 Cyclotella atomus | reverse complement strand
AACATTGATTAAGATATAACATGAAACTAAGATCGTTTTCTAAACGATCTTGATACTCATAGCTACCTTTAATCAGATCGTGCAACTATTCACTCATCGCTGAATCCAATCGGCTTTTGAAGGTAGGTCGTGTGACTTGCTTTTTGCCATCGCCATCTCATTCATCTCTCCGACTTCAACAATGAGAATATCACGACAATCAATAGACCGGCGAATCAGCCTATCAGACCTCATCAACAAAGCAAGAATACGGTCAAACAACGGCCACAGCGTCCTCCGTCGCTTTTACACCATTCTCATCGCCGCAGGCGTCGCATTGCTGCTGATAGCCCGATCATTGCAGCCGCACACAACGACAAAGCGAGAACTGTCATCCGTCACTCCACCGTCCATCCCCGCCCCGTCACTTCGAGCCACCAAAACTGAAAAGTCGTTTCCATTCTTTGACAACACGGACGACTCCTACATCCCCCCATTATCCAAACCGCAACCAATAAACAATGTAGAATTCACTGTCTTCTACAATGTATTCATCCCCAAAGAAAAGTCCGGCTACGAATACGCCACAATAGTCCTAATGGAACAATTGGGCCAGGTCGCAAATTCACTACTCCGTCTCGAAAGAGAAGATCAAGATGCCACAGTCGCACACAATCCAAAACGAGGCATAGTCTACTACAATCTAATAGGCAAACCTCTCCATCCCCAAAAAATGGAAGAATATTGCCACAATCTCCACCCCGGTCTCTCCTGCAAACTAATTGGATACTACAAATCAGCATCCGAAAGTGTGACTCTACAATCCATTCATGATTATTGTTCCTCCTACTCATCCCAAGAAGATGTCCGAATAACCTACATTCATTCCAAAGGATCCTACCATCACACCGACGTCAATAGGAATTGGAGACGAGAATTGACCAATGCAGTATTACATCCCAAGTGTCTGCATCCACCAGATGATTCATGTAATGTATGCGGTACTAGTTTCTTCACGAGATTTGCATTCATGTTCCCTGGGAATATGTGGACTTCGAAATGTTCGTACGTGAAACGGCTGTTGTCACCGAGAGATGGGGGAGAGTACGATGCAAAGAAGAGGGAGGGGGTGATTGATTTCTTGAAGATGAGGTTGTATGGTGTTTTGGATGCGACGCTGCTTGAGGATAGGATTGATTACTTTGGGTTAGGGCGGTATAGATTGGAGCATTGGATTGGGAGTCATCCGTCGATTGTGCCGTGTGAGATGCATAGGACGAATATTACGTTGGGTTATATGGTTGGAGGTGGTGTGAATGAAACGCGGGATTATGAATGGGGTATGGGGCCGAGGAGAGAGTGGGTTGTTCCTGAGATAGAGGGGGCTCAGGATCGTTTAAAAGCTGATGATGAGGCTGCATTTAGAGAATATTATTTGCTGGCTGGAAATTTGTTGAAGTGGTTTACTTTGTATGGGTCTGATGGTGTGCCAGGTGGAGACTCTTGGGTGTGGAAGTTCTTTCCTGCTGGAGACAGATGGAAGAATTTGGTGATGCAGTATGGAGAAAATGCAACCAAGCAGATGGTTTTGCAGTCTACAAATGAGCTTTACTCTGCCTACGAGGTCAATAGAACGGCATCATCAAACAAATTTGATAGAAAAAAGAAGCTGGACAGTTCCAAGCCACCAGTGGTGGTTTTTTATCATATAGCATATCCAAGAGACAAAAAGAAAGAGGCACAATACGCTTTCAAAGTTCAGTTAGATGTCCTCGCCAAAGGTCAATATGACATTCAAACGCGGACATTTGTTCATGAACGAGCAACAGTTGTTTACTACACAATAACAGAAGGAGATCCGTTCAACGCAGACTTTATCGTCAAGTACTGCAATAGAAAAAATCAGAACATGACCTGTCATTTACTCGATGAAAATCCATCTGCCGACACACGAGGAGAGACGTTGACTCATTTGCACAACTACTGCCAGGCCAATCCATCGTCTCGTGTGACGTATTTGACCAATATGCATCCACCGATACATGGAACAAACGCAACAGTACGCAATCCCATGCAAAAGCTTCGGACATACACTACTGCTACAACTAGCAAAATGTGCCTTCGTTCCAGAGATACATGCAACGTATGCGGTATGGAGTTCTACGCGTTGCCTTACCTTCATTTCAGTGGAAATAGCTTTACGGCAGATTGCGAATATGTAAATAAGTTGATGCCACCTCGTCAATTTGAAGAGGCAATGAGCAATGTTGTTGGAGGAGCGTTGGTCACGCATCTCGAGAGGTCGTTTACTTCAGAGCTGTTTCCATTCACTCCTCAAAACATCGGATTGGATCATTACTCTGTAGAACATTGGATTGGTAGTCATCCAGATATAAAGCCTTGTGATGTGGCACCTGTGAAAAAGAGCTGGCTGCCTTGGTTCAGAGGGAATGCATATGTTGCCAACGATTATTCCAGCAGTCGAATCTACGACTTTTTGTGGGGAGTTGCACCTCGTCGTAGCCATGCTCCCATTGGCACTTTGTTGGCAGGAACAGAAAAGGCAGTACAGGAAAAGAACTCATCGTTGTATCGTGAATACTTTTACCTTGCGGGAAATTTGTACAAATGGAATAAACTTTATGGCAAGGCTCCGCCGATGGATAGTTGGGTGTATAACTGGTTTCCTGGCGGAGATGGCTGGAAAGAAGGGATTGCCTTGAATGGGTCCGCAGTTGTGGATAAAATTACTGCAAAATATGCTGATCCGAACCAAGGAGTCCCTTTCTAGAGATGCTCGATGCTCATTAGTGTACAGATGACAGGCCAAGCTTTTTGACACAACATACATGCACATACTTCTTGCACACACAAATGTACATAGCAAATAAGCACTTTAGTTGGTAGAGCTTGAATAGTACATAAAAGCTGACCTATTTTTTGGAAACACAAAAATATTGACTCTGAATTATTCAATCAATCACTCTCATTTGCAGTCCTATCCAACGAACAAATCACAAGAGGCCCAAACTAAATCATTGCCCTCTAAACCGAAAGTTGTTGTGTGGCCATCTCTCTAAAACCCAGGGATCCTCAAAATGTCAAAGTATCTTTGACACAAAAAGAGTCGAAAAGAAGGGTTAGTTGTTGTCAGCTTATAATATCATCAAACATCACACTTCAACCTCTGACATATATGAAACCAAAAATAACTCACCTCCAAATAAGATCCGGAGCAACAAAACTATCAACCTCATGAACAACACCCTTACTCCCCACATTCGTACTCTTGACAATCCTCGCCTCATTATTTCCAATCACCACACCCCCATCCTCCTTGGCACCAAATCCCATAAACCCCCCACTCTTGCTTCTACCCACTCTCAACTCCCCACCCAAAGTAAGTACACCCCCAATACTCAATGCTGCCACCCCATCAATCTTGGGTACAGTCCAATCTTCTCTCTTCAAACGTTCCGCGGTAACTTTACCATTGTTGATAACATGATAGGATGCCAACTTTTCTGTGGTTTCGGCATTTCTCGGATCGGAAATTTGAAGCTTACGTTTTGGATCTAATGACTCCATGACGGAGTTGGAGGGTGCGAATATGGTGTAGCCGTTGGTTGAGTCGGATTCTTTGAGGATGGTGTATATGTTTGGTATTTTGGAGAGGAGGAGGGTTTCGAAGAGAGGGTGGGTGGATTTGAGGTAGGATTGGATGGATTCATTTTCGGGTGGTGATGATGGGGAGGAGGAGTGGAGAAGGGTTTTTGTGCGTGGTATTGGCGATGATGATGTGAAGGCGAGGGTTTTGCTTGAGAGGTGTGCTAGGCATATTGCCAGGAGGAAGCTGATGGAATGGATCATGGTGGTGGTGATATGTTGGAGGGGTATGATATATTTAGAAGGGGGAGGCGAGTCAGCCCGTATTACCTTTTGGCTGTATGCTTGTTCTATGCTGGCTGCAAAGGACAATAAGCAAACATAAAGGTAATTATGCTGAATTCTTCTTTGCTTCGATAGTACTCGCTCCTTCTTGCAGGGCTCTATCCGTCATTTTGATGGATGCCACGCCACCTCAGAAAAAGCTCTCATATAACTTCAGCTCTTCGTCCTCTGTCTCTCTCTTCAGCAGCCTTCATTTGCATAGCTAGCTGCTGTAGCGTTACTCGCTCATTGGCATTTTCTTCATCGCTCCTGCCCCGTCATCAACCGACTCTGTATTCCTCTCGAGGCATCATGGCGTCAAGCAAACAAGCAGCAGCTGCTGATGCTGCTCGACGCAGCCCACGCAAACGAACGGCATCCACGTCAAATAATGCAGATACTTCATTGGCCAAAAAGACATACCAAGCTGCAAATAAAGATCCAGTAGTCTCACCTGAGTTACTACCAACAGATAATTCCCAGCTCCTCCAATCATGGCTGCAACACAATCATCACTCATATCATCTCTCCTTCCTCTCCCCGTCCAAAGCCTATGCCATACGAATTTCATTGGTCAAGTGGTACCGCGCCAACAGGAGAAAATTACCGTGGAGGGGAGATGTAGGTCCATACGATGGCAGTACCGCGGGCTTTGGGGAGAAGAAGAAACGGTCTAATGGTGGTGGGGATATACGCTCCTTCTTTTCCGAAAAGTCTAAAAAAGACACGAGGAAACACGATTTGCGTTTCGAAAAGAGAGAGGTATCAGCATACGGGGTTTGGGTCTCCGAAATCATGTTACAACAAACGAGAGTAGAGGCTGTCATACCGTATTATTTGAAGTGGATGGAGAGTTTCCCGACGGTCGAATCGCTTGCCGATGCGACTCCGGAGCAGGTCAATTCGCATTGGGCTGGACTTGGGTTTTATAGACGTGCTAGGTTGTTGCATGCCGGTGCGAAACGGGTTGTGGATGAGTTTGGTGGTGTTGTCCCTGATAGTGTGGAGGAGTTGATGAAGGTACGTTGGTTGTGGTGATTTGAATCATTTGGTAGTTTTGCGGTTTGCCGTCGCTCACCCTTGTGATGCCATTTTTGCCTATAAGGTTGAAGGAATTGGTAGATACACCGCATCTGCCATTGCAAGTATTGCATATGGCGTAGAAGTGCCAGTGGTTGATGGAAATGTTTGCCGTGTCCTTAGCCGTCTTACTGGTGTTGCTAACCATATAAAAGCTGCGGTGTTTAAGGATGATTTAGGTTGGGTTCTGGCTGAAAAGATTGTACAGGCAAGACCTGAGAGTCAGTGCGATGGTTCTTTTGAAGTTATTGGGTATCCTGGTGAGGTAAGAGACGTTCAGAGCACACCTAGTCATGTATCTCGATATTTTCCACATCCCATGAACTGTACTATTATTTGCCAGGTTAATCAAGCATTGATGGAGCTAGGAGCAACATACTGTTCACCTTCTGGTACTGGCATAGAGGACCAAGACCCATTGAAACAATTCTACTTGTCTACAAGGTTAGGCTCGGCGATTGGACAATCGACGAGAAGCAACAATCTTGATTTGTTACCGCCAGCAACGGGTTCACGCTCTGGAAATGATGTATGTCGGTTGTGTGACCCTGATGGCATTCCTTCTGTATTTTACGACATTACGGATCGAATCACTGGATCGACAAAGTCAACCACCAGTGTTGAGAAATTAGCTGCTGCGTCTGGCCATGCATCTATGCCTGTGGCACCTCCCAAGAAAGCAAAGCGACAAGAGGTTCTTGCTGTAGCTGTCATTTGCCTTGAGCACGCAAATAAGACTGATAACTGTTGGCTCATGGTTAAGCGACCTGCTGAGGGTTTGCTGGCTGGGCAATGGGAGTTCCCGTCTGTGTGTGTTTGGGATTCTTCCAAGGTGGAATCCAAGAATGATAAGAAAACCAAAACTAAGCCGTCAGAGGTCGAAGTGCCTCATATTGATGCTTCTGTCAGATCTGCCGAGTTAAGTTCTTTCTTATCCAGCATCCTCCAATCAGGCGATGATTCAAGCGAGCTGATCAAAATGCGAATCCAGGTGGCGGACCCAATTATTCATGTATTCTCACACGTCTGTCACACGATGTTTGTAGAAAAAAGTAAGGTTCAAACTAAGAGTGTGCCAGAACAGAAACGATGGCAAACCAAAGACGGAAGAGAAATTGGTTGGTTTACTGAAAGAGACATGAAAGATAATGGCATTACTTCTGGAGTATGGAAGGCGTTGGCTTTGTCTGAACAAGCATAGCATGAAAATATCAGGCCTATCAGCAGTCCTGTTATTGTGGGGGGTTGTGGGTGGTGGTATCAATACCAAAATGTTGAAAGATGCAGGCATTTGAATCTATCACTTCCTTCTCATGAGCCCCCTATAAGATAGTTCATTCTCATGTGCCTCCAAGTTTGGCATCCAATGTGGAACCCCATTTTCATGTTATATAATATTATAATAATTATTAGATATTGCACGCCGTTTGATGAGAGAGTAACTCAAGATGATGCAAAAGACAAATTTCTCTTATGTAGTTGCAGAGTTAATTATCAAGCTCATCATAAGTCTTCAGTCAATTTGAGAATCAATACTGGTAACTGCTAAGACACCATTCTGACGAGATTCTTGTGTGGAAAGAAGCAATGACCTCTATCTGTATAGATTCCTTTTAGACCACTTCTTCGGCCACTGTGAGAACAGGAGGTTTCGCCCCTTTTCCTGAACACTTCTTCCAGGAGAACATGTTGCCTTGAGTGCCCCAGTCGTGCTTGACAGGAGTATAATCCTGTGTGGTTCCAGCAAGCTTGCAGCTAAACCAGATAGGACCCGGGCCACCGACTTTGCGGCAGTAATCGTTGCATACACCACACCCTGATACATCGTACCAGCCGCTTGTGCCTGCATATCCCTTGTCAACAGGATCAGCAAGAACACGGCACTTATCACCCCCAGTGGGGCGAGAGGTGGGGCTCTTGATCGGCATCTTTGAAGGCTGTTTAGACGGAACCTTGTTTACAAACACAACAACGGTTGGGTAATTTTTCTGCAATAGATTTATGATGATAAGTGGAATAGACAGATACTACCTCGGTTGGCTCATCGGTCGGAATAGGTGTGGGTGAAGCCGTAGGTTCGGGCGTGGGTTCAGGCGTAGGTGAAGCCGTAGGTTCGGGCGTGGGTTCGGGCGTGGGTTCAGGTGTGGGTGAAGCCGTAGGTTCGGGCGTGGGTTCGGGCGTGGGTTCAGGCGTGGGTTCGGGCGTAGGTTCAGGCGTGGGTTCCGGTGTGGGTTCGGGTGTGGGTTGGGGCGTGGGAATAGGTGTGGGGCTCGTGGTTGGCTTATCGGTGGGAGGGGGAGTTCCATTTCCCGAAATAACACCCTCTCCAGAGCACTTCTTCCAGGAGAACACGTTGCCTTTAGTGCCCCATTTGTGATCGACAGGAGTATATTCTTTGGTAGTTCCAGCAAGCTTGCAGCTAAACCAGACAGGACGAGGCCACGGGCCACCGACTTTGCGGCAGTAATCGTTGCATACACCGCACCCTGATACATCGTACCAGCCGCCTGTGCCTGCATATCCCTTGTAAACGGCTTCATTGACATTGCAGTTGCCTGCAGTAGCAAGTTCCGGCTTTGGGCCTCCGCTGGAGTCGACGACACGCTTGGCACTCTTTTTTAGGGAAGAGGCTCCGTCCGACCTAAGATTTCCTTGCTGCAAAAGGCAACAAGTGCGGATCAGATTAATTTAGTACAAGGTTTAAGTCGCCACCAAGTGGAAAAAGCTCTGTACTCTGATTGTATACAAATTGGCTTACCTTGGCAGATCCTTCACTACCTCCTGCATACGACACCTCCACTGGAGTGGCCAAAGCAGTATGATTGCCTACATCGAAGAAAGCCAGCCAAGAGACGATGAGTGATTTTGCAAACATCATGGTTTTGATTTTGATTGTTGTGAAGATTATGTCAAGAGTCTTTCTCCGAACCTCTCTCAGCAACGTGAACTGTTAGAGCTGTTAGTAAGAACATAGTTGAGAGCGTAACGTGAACTGTCAACTGCCAATGGCTGGCTAACACTACACAATCTACAATACTTCACATGGATAATACTCCGAGCTCTAACATACAAAACTTTCACTGAACCTCTCTCGGCGTAACGTGAACTGTAGAGCTGTTATTGTAGGTAAGAACATAGTTGAGAGCGTAACGTGAACTGTCAACTGCCAATGGCTGGCTAACACTACACAATCTACAATACTTTCACAAGATAAGTACTCGAAGCTCTACCATAACGTACAAACCTTTTTCACTGTGTTGTACTCCAATGGTAACAAGATAAATTGACTAAAAGCCTGGTTCTGGAGGAGGAGAGGAAAAGGAACAAAAAAGAACTCATTTGTGAATCAGAAACAAGATAAATTGACCACAGGTGGCATAATATGATGTTGTGTACATGAAAATGTGATCTGTCACCAACTGTCACAGCTAGTACATATTCGGGTACTGTAACAGACAGAGATTTCAAATCATGCAAAGCATTGAGGATTGAACTCCTTGCTTTGGAAGTCATTCACGAAGATCATTTGCTTGAAGTTAATGTGTGTGGTATGGTACATCGACGAATGCTGCAATTGAAATTATTAATGTCAATATGACAACAATCTTCAGTAGACATACTTAAAAAAGTAGACCCAAAACATGATTGACATAGAATAAAAACTAACTTTCACTTCCAGGGAGGCATTATGAGCGGGAGAACGGATTGCATTTTGGCCTGCTGCTAGTTAGCTGATAACTCTTCTTAGCCCAGTCAGGCCAATCTGATGTGTCGAACTCGTTCTTAGTTTGTTTGCCAACAGGAAGTGGAACGGGAAGCGTAAGGCTGTAGCATAGCGAATCTGACAAGCTAGTATCTTGAAGATCGAGAAATTGAACACCATCAGTTTGCTGAGGTGACTCCATGAGCTGGTTTTTCTCTGGTACTTTACCAACATCTGTGCCGATGCTGGGGCTGTGATTAAGCAACAATTCGTTCAGAAGAGCTTTCGTATCGGGGCGTTTAGACGGGTGCCTTTGAAAGCATTGAGCTATCAAATCGTTCAGATACCTATCGTTAATTGGTGCAGATGTCTCGGGCGGGCCTTCAGTATTCTTGAGGTGAAAAAAGAGGCTGATCGGATTCTTGTGCCTGAGATCTTTCCATGGCGGTGAGCCTTTGCAATAATATATAATATGTCAGGTTAGTGTGTGGAGTTCGTATTCAGAGTACGTTTCATGGAGATCAATAATCTTCACTCACCTGTTGCCATTTGGAAGACAACACCCCCAACAGACCAAACGTCGGCCTTTGGGCCATACTTTTCTTCAAACACTTCTGGTGCCTGTGAAACGATCAATCGTCAATGAGATCTATTGGAAGGATCGATGTGTGTAAGTTGGCAATCTTACCATGAAATATGGCGTTCCTCTGACTGTGAGTTCTTCCATCATCTTGTCAGGATCGGTGCCAAATGCTTCAACTCGTTTGCTAGCTCCGAAATCTGCCAGCTTCACGCTTCCGTCGTTGCTTATTAATATGTTTCCTCCCTGTATTGTAGTTAGAGCCGGAAAGAACAGCGAAAATGGAATTGTCAGAGGTCTAAATGTATGCATGCAGGTTCCGACGAACTTGACACTTACTTTGATGTCACGGTGGATGATATGATGTGAATGCAGATAATCTAAACCTTGAAGGATTTGCGTTGTGTACGACCTGACAACAGCAGGAGAGAATGCTCCAAACTTCTTCAACAGAGAAGAAACGGAGCCCCCAGCGACCCACTCTTGAAATATGTTGAGAATGTTGTTCTTTGTGTCGACTTCGGCTCCCAAATATTGAACGATGTTTGGATGATTGAGCGACCTCATAAGATCAATCTCTCGCTGCAACTCTTGCACTATTACTGATTTGTTGTTGCTAGGAATTCTCAGTACTTTCACTGCCATCAGGCCTGACGGAGAGAAATGCAGATTTCAGTTGGCGACAGAAGTTTCATTACGACTAAATGGTTCCAATACTTACTTCCATCAACGGCATTCATTCCAACATGAACCACTCCAAATGATCCTGAACCGATTTCGTTTCCAAGGCTCCATTTTCCCTTTTCGATCCGACGAGACTCGCTCGTGCTACTCAATGAATAAGTCGTTGAGAGACTGCCCATAAGATGATCGATTGGTTCACTCGAATTGGATTTGAGACATTCCGGAGACAAGTTTTTGAATAGGGTGGTCTCACAAGACATGAATGAGTCGTTGCATTTGAGGTGCTCTCCAGCTAAGGATTTGTCGCGTGAATCTGCGCTAAAGATCAAAGAGCCAGGGCTCTTCATATGCTTGTCTGCATGTGGTGTGTGATCGATTGTACTAAGTTGATCTTTAGTACTGTCACAAGTTTCATTATTGAAGGCTGGAGACATTCCATGGTCGTTTTCGTTGCCAAAGTCTCCATCAAACAAAGAATCTACTCCACCAAAAGAATTACATTCTTCGCCATGATCAGATTTGGGTGATTCGAGTGAACAAGCTGGAGTCGGCGAGCCATCTATTACGTTTGGTGTATTGCCTTTCGATGTTTCATTTGTCTCCTTGGCTGAGCACGATTCTTCCTCGAGGTGTTCTAAGGCTGGCGCTTCATTGGCTTCGCATCCTTTTGGGTCTTCTAACTGACCTGCACCACTATCATTGGCCTCTATCAATTGAGCAAAGCGATCCCTAATCAATCTCTTGATCGGTTTCTTCACTTGTGATAAGCCAAAGTGGGAAGCTACAGAACCAACAATGTCACTGAAGTACACGGTGTCGCCATCCGTTGCTTCAAATAACTCATCAACTAATGCAATCACTTCTGAATCAGTTGGATCTGTGGGTGAATTCTCTACATCAGAGTCTGCCTGCTTCACTTCTTTCTGTTTCTTTGCAACCGCTGGTTTACGGGCCTTACTTTTCTCCTTTGGCTTATCATCGATGCTTCTTGGTTTGGAAGCGGTCACACCAGCTGCCTTTGCACGAATTAACTCAGTCAATCTCGCTTTAATTGCCTTTTTCATTTCTTTCTTCACGTGTACACCAAAATGCTTTGCCACAGAATGGACAATGTCGCCAACAGTGACTGTGTTGATGTCTTCAATCATACCAAAAAGTTGATCTACTACAGAAAGAACTTGTGATGTGGTCGGTTCTTTGGACGACGCAACTTTAGTGAAACGTTTGGATGAACTTTTAGATGTCTTGATTTGAGTATGGTGCAAAGTGGAGATGTATGATGCCATGTCTTTCGGAGGTTCATTTGGCGTGTTTTGTTCAGCAGACTCCTCCAGATTGGCTCCTTCGAAGTCACATGAATTCTCTCTGTCGACTTCTGCATCACTTTCCTCATTGCCATCAACATGGCTATTCTCCATCTCCTTGGCATCGCTGCCTTTGCTGCCCCATGATCGTGATGATTCATCAGAAGATTCCTCTGTGTCGTTACTTCTTTCTTTAGCAACTGCAGACGACTTGATGCTCTTATTCAGCCTATTGCCAGGCTGAGGCAATTTAGCCCTGTTCATTCTTGATGCATCAGCAGTTTTGGTAGCTCCATTTTTGCTCTTCTGCCCATTCTTATTACTTGGCCTACCCCTTTTCTTGCCCTCATCATCATCACTCTCCTCATCAAACTCCAATTCATCTTCACTTTCATCTACTTCAACTGAATAATCGTCATCCTCTTCGTATTCGTGTTCTGGGATGTGTTCTTCACAGCTCCCTGGTGACGCTTCGCTAGCTACGGAGTTGTTAGTTTCATCATCGCTATTACTTCCACTGCATGAGTTATTGCTTTCACTCTCTGAATCACTATCACTGTTTGAATTCACACTGTCGTCACAAGAACCATATTCCTCATCTTCTTCAGATTTGATTGACCGAGAATCGGTAGAAGTTTGTGTCTTGTTGACGGATTTGAGAGATGTGTCCTCTACGTGTGATAAATCGCTGTCCTTGCTGCTGCCGCATGTACTGGCAGGTGAATCTCTTCTGGGACTCAGTGAGTCGGCAGCGGAAGATGATACAGATGACAATGGGGACTGAAATAGTTCTCTACGAATCGTCCCCTCGTTGCTGCTGCTACTTTCGGTGGGAATGTTGATTTTTACGGATGACAGTGGGGCAGATGGGGTGGCCATAAGGGGAGAGAGGTTTCCCTGATGTGTGTGGGTTGCCTCTTGTTTGGCCGGGCTGATTGCCAGCTGTGTTTGTTGTTTTGTCTGCGTTGTCTTTGACAGATCCTTCTTCGGCTGTGAAACTTTTGGTTGCAGCTTGACCTTCGTCTGAGCGACCTTCGCTGATTTTCCATTTTCTGTTGCACTTGCACCTGGTTCTTTGTTGGAGTGCAGGTTCTCCTTGCGTAAGGGCTCGTCGCCCCCGATGGAGGCGAGCATGCCGCCTTGTTTTTGAAGGTGTGCTCTGCCTCGGCGCACCATGGTTGTTGTTGTTGTTCGGTCCGGCGGTGGTGCGGTTGTGTCGGTGGTGATTGGTGGTTAGTTGTTGGTTCCATCCTTTCTCATTTGGCGCGTATCCGTTTAGAGGACCTAGTTTGTCCCGTCTTGGGCCCTTTTAGTCTGAGCCCTGAGCCCATCCACCTCTACCCTGCTGCACAAGGGTTGGGGTTGAGGACTCTTGAACTGAATGGATTTGTTTGTTGCTTTGTCTGTATTGTCTTTGACAGCTCCTTTTGCTGTGAAGCTCCGTCTTAGCGATCTTTGATTATTTTCCATTTTGGTTGCACCGCTGCACCTAGTTCTAATTGTTCTTTGTTCTTTGTTAGAGTGCAGGTAGGTTTTCCTTATGTCAGGGCCCGTCACCCTTAAGGCTGTGACTTTGTAACTCTGAATTGGGAACCAAACAGGATAAGAGTCGGATGTCCCTCGTGATTTCCACATTTAGACTGTGTTGCGACTTGAACCTTGAACCTTGAACCTGAACTGGTTAGACTCAAGTATATTTGATATTTGACATAAGAATTAATCTCAATCAATATTAGAGTTATGCCATTATGGTATCCTTCCCTCACCAACAGTCTTGATTTTAAATCTATAGCCATCTTTTTGTGGTATCCAAGACCAAGCGTGCAAAGGAATTCGTGCGATTTCCTGATCGGCCAGCATCCTGATCGGGTCGGTTCGACCACCCAAATAGAGTGCACTATTCTTTATTCAGCTTTTTGAGAACAGCCGAACTGGATCAGGAACAGAAACGAGGGGCCATGAGACTAGACATCGCAACAGGTTGCCTGAATCCGCCGATACAACAGTTCCCGATCCAGCTTACAAAGTCACAGTCTAATGAAAACAAGCATGCCACCTTGTTTTTGAAGATGCACTATGCCTCAATGCAACATGGTTTTGATGTTTGTTGTTGGATGGCTATTATGTTGTTTGGTCAAGAGATTCTTTTTCTAGCGAGGAGTCTGTTTCATTTGAGTTTGAGGTCATAGTTCGTCCAATCTTCCTCAAATCCATATGGGTCTAATGAGTGAGTTTTTGTACTTAAACTAAGAATAAAGCTATTAGAGGTATTCTGGTCCAAGCCATGCAACTTTGGGCTGCACTAGAGAGAACATTGGCATATCGGCTCAAAAATAGGTACATTTGTGTGCTTAAACAAGCTCATGTGGCCATTCTGTGCCAAGCCATGCCACTTTTTGGGCTACAATAGGATGAAATACTGGCACAATCTTGACTCAAAAATGAGTCACACCCAAAGCTTCTGGCAAGTCTGATATCATATTAAATGCTGTTGGAGTGAGTTTGTGTGCTTGAACAAGCTCCTGGTTGCCATTCTGTGCCAAGCCATGCCACTTTTTGTGCTTGACCAGAATGAAATGTTGGCACCCTGGTTCAAAAATGAGCCACAAATGAAGCTTCTGGCAGGTCTGATGCCACATTCAACAGAGTGAGATGCTGCTGCACCATTTCATGCCCTCCATATGAGTCCAATGAGTGATGTTGCAATGTCAAACCAGCTCCTGACTCACCATGACTGCAAGTCCACATGGCATTTTGGGCTGCTGCTGGAGAAAAGTTTGGCATTTGTTACCATCCAATTCAGGGCAAAACTGATGCTGTTCAGAGACATTCCACAGAGTGAGATGCTGTTGCACCATTTCATGCCATCCATATAAGTCCAATGGGTGATGTTGCAATGTCAAACCAGCTCCTGACTCCCCATGTGGATGTCAGTCCACATCACAGCTTTTTGGGCTGCTGCTGGCAAAAAGTTTAGCACTTTGCCATCCATTCCAGGGCAATGACCTACGGTGGATATCGGTCGAGATATAAGCGATTGGTTAATCGATCGATGGATTGGTTCAATTGATGAGATGAAAAATTATAATATTATAATGTTTCTATACTAAATAGTAAACCACGCATAAACACTAGCGCAGTGAGGAGATATACAGTATCTTTAGCCCGTCGTTGCTCAACGCATTGGCGACGTCACCTCGCCACATCAATGCCAAGGACTATAGCAATATCCAGCCATGAAGGTTAGTATTAAAACAATGACGTGAGTACTTCGTACTCCATAACTAAATCCTCCATTAACCTTATCATGGTAGATATGGCTATGTCACTCTTCCCCTCCATGATGGAAGCCATCGACTTTCATCATTGAACAATTGAGCGGGACTTACAGGATGAAAAACTCCACCTCTATCTCATCGAGAAGGATGAGATGGAGAAAAACAACCAGAGGTAAAAAACTCAAAAAGACCTCTAAAATGTGCAGTAATCTTACTGTCTTCACTTGGGGAAGTCAAGTGGAAGGTTAATGATACGGTTGGACTCTTCGTATGTTAATACGTTCCGTAACTTCCGGACGTAAAAGAATAGTTACATTGCCATTGACGTGTACCCGTTCAATGGGATAAGGACCTTCAGTTCTTACTCCCAACTTAGTTGGATCGTGCACTTTCTTCAGAACTTGTTGTCCCACGGCATAATCATAAGCTCGCCGTTTTCTATTAGCTCGTCTGAGGTTCTCATAGACATGCTGTTCTTGGTTTCGAGCTATAATCCGCCAATCAGCGATTAACGGTACATTTAAAAACATATC
>JALLPI010001753.1:0-10641 GCA_036939935.1 Cyclotella atomus | reverse complement strand
ACAAGGCACAAGACTTCGCAGAAGGCCTCTCATGCTTTGCAGCGTGAGATTTCTTCTTGGGAATCTTGTCAGACATCGCGGTCATTTTATTCCCCTTCCCATTTTTCTTGGAGCTTCCATTTTGGTTCCCAAGCAGGAATGCAACCTCGATTTTCTCAAGGGCATCTTGGAGATACTCCACGTTTGTGCTTTATGACCGAGGTCATACTGTGTCTTCCAGCGTATTGGCATTGCATGCAACATGATCGTTGCAAACTCGCCATTACCATATGCCTCCACCGGCGTCATCGCCTCCGTCGCATCTTGCGAATGGATGATGCTCGGGAGCTCGGCAATGTAGCCGGCCAGCATCGTGGCACGCTGCAGGAAGGCTCTCACCTTCTGCCTGGGAGATAAGCGGAGCAAGGAGAGGTAGAATTTTTGTTGCTCTGCTGCGTTGTTGGCGAAGACTGTCTTGAGCATGAGGATGTAACAATCCTTCCATGCAGGCATTGTCTTGCCACGGACCCCAGAATGTTCGAGACCTCGGAGGTCCGTCCAGGGGTCCTTCTCGGTTTGTTCGGCGACAATTTTGTCCCACGGGGTTTTGCCGTTTCCCCGGAAGAAGTTGGCCGTAGTGGAGAAAATGGTGGCCATTGCGGCCGCCATCTCCAGTTTGGCCGCAGCAACCGCTGCTCTGAAACCCTCGATGTTCTCATTGTGTTTGGCCACCTCCTCACGGAGAGGCACCTTGTCAGCTTTGAGTACAGTGTTCTCGATTTGCTCGAGCACCACATCGCGTAGTTCCTTTTCGCTTTGACTGCGTTCCTTTGCCTCGCTCACCCTTTTCTTTGCCTCCTCATACCTTCCAAACAGGCCCATCGCTTCGAAATTCTCTCGAATGCTTCCCATGTGGCACATGAAGTGTTCCTTCGTGCCATCCCCCTCCCACACAGGAGAACGGCTCTCGATGCCGTTTGGGAGCTCAATCTTGATAGTCGGGACCTTGCGGTCCGGATCCAAGTGCTTGAGCTCCTCAGGGATGTAAGGAATGGGTGCTTTGACTCGGCCGTTGACTCGTTCGACGTCCTGCCTCTTGAGTCCGGCAGGGATCTGTTGGATGAGGGACATTTGTTTGCTTTTTTGCAAAAGAGATGTAACAATCAACAAGCTCTTGAATGAGCTTTTGGGTGGCTTGCTTTGGAGTCGTCGGAGATAGCGGGTGAGTGAATTTGTGCTGCTTGAGATGGGCAGCCGATGGATGCTTTTCGACAGTGCTATTTTGACGATGCTCGCGGCTGCGAGGAGAATGCAATCTGCTTGTTGGTATTGCCCGAAAGGGAGTATCAATTGATAGTGACCTAAGCTGCTTGAGCCTATGAATTAATTCATGGCTCTTAATTTGAAGTTCAAGTTGAAGTTCAATTCGTTTTCAAGTAGATAAGACGTGCTTAAAGTAGATAGAACCTTGGCCTATGTCAGTCGGTAGAATACCCCGAGTTTTAGTCTCACACATGTCACCTATTCTAGATGCCAAAGATATCCGCGGCATCTCGGCCGAACTCTGGGCTCGCAAATTCTCTCGCGAACTCATTGTATTCACACACAAGCAGTGGACTTATAGAAATGGTGTGGTACACTTCACCCCATCTGAAAACATGACTGTGTCCAAACACGAAGCCATCGATGAGCAACTTCAGTCACTTCTTTGCCTATCCCCCAGTGACCTACTTTCACATCATCGACACCTTCTCACGGCGGAGAACTTCACTGACCTAGCAGCAGGCACCTCCGTTGAGAAACTGTACTGGATGGCAGAAGTCAGATCAGCCCTGGACGAAGCCGCCATTGTAGTGCGCTTACAAAGGACAAAACCCAAGAAGACAAAAACTTCTACTACCGACTCGAATGGGCATATCAAAACAGTATACAACATTAACTCTACTCTCATCCCTCCACACATCCCTAAAGAACCTGATCTCAAGTGGAAAAACTCAGACAGAACTAGTACATATAGATCACTGTCACGCACCAAGAAAGTATTCTCACTAAATCAGTGAAAGACGTTTTAAAGTACGGACTGTGCCTCAAGGTTGCTCTGCCTTGTCGTGGAAAAGAAAGACTAAAGTGATGTCTGCTTCTATTGTAACTCTCCTCGAACAGATAGTAAACAAGTTAGATTCATATTCATATTCTACCCAATTGGACAAGAATAACATCGTACACATCAATGATACTTCACGAATTTGGCAGTTGTCATGTGTTTGCTGCCGCCGGTGTTGGACCGTTGTTGTGGTGCTGCTTTGTCGACGCTGCTTGTGGCGATGGCGTTGGTAAGGCACAGCGAGATATGAGAGGCAAAGAGGGGGCGGTAGTATGAAGAGGAGATAAAGGAAGGCCATTGTTTTGCTTGCTCTTCGCTCTTTGATCCTCTCCTCTCTCTCATCTCCTCGACCTTCGACCTTCGCTCCTCTTGCCACTCTTGCTCGCTGATTTATGTGAGACGACCGAAAAACGACCCAACAACCAATGAAAACGACATGTTAAAGACAACTTACTACCCGCAAACGACCCTCTTACGACCCTGTCACGACCCTGTCACGATCCAAGGCCATTGTTTTGCTTGCTCTTCGCTCTTCGATCCTCTCCTCTCTCTCCTCTCCTTGACCTTCGACCTTCGCTCCTCTTGCCACTCTTGCTCGCTGATTTATGTGAGACGACCGAAAAAACATGAAAACGATAAGTTAACGACAACTTACTACCCGCAAACAACCCTCTTACGACAATTTACGACCCTGTCACGACCCTGTCACGACCCTGTCACGATCCTGTCACGACCCTGTCACGACCCTCAAACGACCCTACCACGACCCATCTCACGACCTATATTCTACCGTAAGTGACGACTAACAAACGACTAAAATTATTGCCCAAACAGTCGTTTTACAAAAGTTGCCTGTCTTGTAGGTGGCATAGTTTTGTGATTTAAAAAAGCACTACGCCATGTAAAGGTACTTTGTACTAATTCCCCTGTTGATTTCTTTCTCTGAATTTAATCGTTGGATCTTGCTGAGAGAATGACACTCTTCACGCCCACAAACAAGGGCACCGACCACCGCACCTTCAAACGATTTGTTGTGGTTGATGTGAGTGATTAGTTGGCACGCACGGATCGATCGAACCAAGAAATGCCAGCTAGCTGATGAAACAATCTCCTCTATTTCTAGATAGCAGGCCTTTGAATGAATGAATAGGCAAATAGAATAAACAATCAATTATGGAAACAGGAACACCAGTGTGGCTCCACTCGCCAAACTCCTCATGGGGCTGGCTCCCCGCCCGTATTGCCAAAAGAGAAAATTTCATCGCAAGAGGACGCAATTTGGTAAAGTTGACTCTGGTGGATGATGCCGAAGTCAATTACGGTGCTGCGAATGGGCAGAAGCACTCTGCAAAAGATGCAGGACACAACATGCGTATCCCCAAGTTCGAAACAACCCTGACAATCGATCCAATTCAAAAAGACCACCCCGAAATCAAAGTGCGCAATACACCCAAAGACTCTGCGGCCAACTGCCCTGATAATGTGGATGATTTGATCTCGCTTCCGCATTTGCATGAGCCGGCTATATTGCATTCGTTGAGGTTGAGATATGAAGAGGATGTGATTTATACGGCCACGGGTCCTATTTTGATTGCTGTGAATCCCTTCAAGGGGATGGAGGGGGTGTATGGTGAGGATGTGATGGAGAGGTATCGTGTGCAGGGGGAGGGGCGTGCCGGAAGGTAGGTGTTGTTGTGCATTGTAAGCAACTGCTGATGGTTGTCACATTCAACTTGCGCAGAAGTTTGGCTCACAGAATTATTTTTTTGATGTGTACTCAGCTCCAGCTCTAAACCAATAAGTGTCAAACCCAAACAAAGTAAACCAGAATATAATTCTCTGGGAGGGTAAGTTTCGACCATTGCGATTAAGGTCTTAAGCAGCATATCATTTATGCGTCTCATGTTTCTTCTCTTGCAGCTCCAAATCAATATATACAAAGGTATTGAAGAAGAGCGATCATTCTAAAAAGCTATGGGGAAAGTAAGTGTTTGGTACCGTATTATTGCACCTGTGTATGGATAACATATTACTCATCTAACTCTACACACATCATCTACAATGCCAGTGAAAACAATCAGAACAACGCACCTCAAACACATGAGAAGAAGCCCCAATCTCCCAAAAAGTCTGACAAACTACCACCCCATCCGTACAAAACTGCGGATGATGCCTATCGTGCCATGATGAGAGGGTTAGAGAATGGCGTGTTAATGAACACAGGCAATGGTAATAAACAGCAGCCGAACGGGGCGTTAAACTCAGTGCCTACCAATCAGAGCATTTTGGTTTCGGGTGAGAGCGGAGCCGGAAAGACTGTCACTACCAAGATTGTACTTAATTACTTTGCCATGTTGAGTAAACAGGTGAGTTGAACTTGTTTGTGTAGGTGCTCCTTCATAATTTTGACTTTCGATGACTTGACTCACAACCGTCTGATACACGAAAGATTACTGTTTCATACTCGCAAGAGTTTACGAGACGTCGCCAATCCTTTAGTCCAAGAAAAGATGGCCAAGAAGAAATAGTATGTATTGAACAACAGGTATTGCAGAGCAACCCAATCCTGGAGGCGTTTGGGAATGCACGCACCTTAAGGAATGACAACTCGTCCAGATTCGGGAAATACATTGATATTCAATTCAACGATAAGGGTAAACTTTCTGGAGCTCAGATTGAAACATATCTACTGGAGAAAGTGCGTCTTATTCATCCGTCAGAGGGAGAGAGGAACTATCATGTCTTTTATCAATTTTTGGCTCGAGCCTCACCGGAAGAAAGGAGAAAATGTATGTTGGATGAAAATACTGTGGGATCTCATAAACCAAGTGGAACGAGAGGAGGGTATGGGAAACTTAAGATTGGCGTTGAGGATTTTAAGCTGTTGAATCAGACGGGAACGTATGATAGGAGGGACAAAGTGTGTGATGGAAAGATGCATGATGAGATGCTTGAGGCAATGGTGCGTTGTGCCAAAATCATTCTTGAGATAGCTTCATTTTTTCCTTCACTGCTGACATGACAACCTGCCGATTTTCTACTGCACCTGATTCAATATAGCTCACAATTGGATTCACGCCCGAAACAATCCAATCGTTGATGCGGCTCATCGCTGCCATTCTTCACTGCGGTAACATGACATTCACCTCCACTGAACACAAAAATGCACGTGGTCACGCAGACGGATGTCATCTGGACCAAACGCCATCTGCTCTGGCGGCCGCAAAACTGCTCGGCGTCACTTTTGAGGACTTGGCAGAGGCACTAACTACGCGTGCTATCCGGGCGGGCAACGAAATCGTTCATACTCCCATGGACATGGGTCAGAGTAAGAAGGCATGTGAGGCACTTATGAAGGCTACCTATGGCGCAGCGTTCGATTTTATCGTGGCGAAGGTCAATGAGAGCATTTCTTCGTATCAGCCGCAGGCACAAAACAATTCAGCTTCAATTGGCGTGCTTGATATATTCGGGTTTGAGACATTTGAGTCGAACAACTTTGAGCAGATATGCATCAACTACACAAATGAGGTGAGAGTCGAGCTGTTGAAATGATCACCATTCTGGCCTGTGCACATCTTACACTTTCTGTTTCATTTGACTGCAGGCACTTCAGCAGCAGTTCAACAAATATGTCTTCAAGCTCGAACAGGAAGAATATGAACGTGAAGGCATCCTATGGAAGTTCATCAGTTTTCCCGACAACCAAGAAATTCTAGATTTAATAGACAAAAAGCACACGGGCATCTTTGCAACATTGGATGAGCAATGTATAGTCCCTTCCTCCGATCAAAAGTTTACCCGCTTCTTGTATTCTAAATGCGAGAAACATCCTCGGTTTGGTGCCAATGCTGGTCAAAAGGTACACCACAAATTCACGATTGAGCATTACGCAGGCCCCGTCGAATATGGCACAGAAGGATGGCTAGAAAAGAATAAGGATCAGATGCCAAGTGCTAGCGTGGATTTGCTAAAAGGGGCCAATTTTGAGTTGTTGGGTCAGATTCAGGTATGAGCCTCGCTAATAACTTTGCATTTGCCTTTTGTTCATCTCCCAGTTTAACATGTCTTCTCTCGTCGCCTCAATCAAACAAAGCAATACATACGAGCTGAACGCGAAGGTAGAGGTTCTGTTGCGTCAAAAACAGTAGCAGCTCAATTCTCAGCTCAGCTCCGTGAGCTTCGATGGCGTATCGACACAACTGTGCCCCATTACATTCGATGTTTGAAGCCCAACGACGAGCTTGTGCCAAACTACTTTGATCCTAAAATGATTGTAGAACAGCTCAGATGTGGCGGTGTCCTTGAAGCTGTGAGAGTCAGCCGAGCTGGCTACTCAACACGATACCCACATGATGTGTTTAAAGCGCGTTATAGTTTCTTGGGAGATTGTGAAATTAGAAGTCTGAAACCAATGAGAACCAACACTCCATTTGGCAAGAAGTTGAATGCAGTTAATAGTGATAACAACTCTATCAAGAAGTTGATTGGTAAGATTGCATTAGACATCTGGGAGGCAGAAAACAAGTCAAAGGACCAACAGGAAAATGCAGCACCCATTGAGGTAAGCCTTTTGACCAAAAGTTGGGCTGTTTTTCTCGACGTCATTGTGTTTACTAGCTCTTTCATCTCAATCACAATAGCAACCTCGAGAACAAATTCGACCAAGCACAATCAACAGCAAATCAAGCTTCTTATCATCAAGGACAGCATTTTTATCCGAAGCAGAACGAAAAAACTCCTTCAAAGAGAACCAGCTACGCGAGTCGGAAGCATGCAGTGCCGAAACCACACCTCCACAGTCATCACAGGACTTCCTCTCCTTAGACTTTTCATCACGTTGCGCCCTTGCAGGATTACAACTTGGCCGTACCAAGGTGTTCCTTCGCAGGGAGGCATTCGACCGCATTGAGGCGTTACGAGCAAAAAAGTTTGGCAAAGCTGCGGTCACCATACAAAAGATTGTCCGTGGTGTACAAGCTCGAGCATCGTACAAACTGAATCGCTCCTCGGTGCGCCAACCAAAGAAGGCGTTGCTTCCCGACCACATTTGCTCGTTTTCGAGTATGCGCGATGAATACATGCGGACAGCATCCTCTGTCTCAGTAGATAGTAGAAATGATAGTGAAGGTGCCAATGAGCCTCAAATGACAGAGCTTAGGACATTACGTTCGGTGGAAGGCAAATTTCAGGTGTGGCCACCATTGAAAAGCTCTGGGAGCCTCCTTACAAACTCTAGTTAGACTATTCCATCTGTTACATAACTTCTTAAATAATGTAAACTCAAGCTACAGGGATTGCCTTTACCTAAGAGTATTTAGTGACCAATGCTGCCAGTAAAGATTTGAGTAGGTAATGATAATATCATTGCGTCTAGCGCCTACCATAATATTATGCATGGCATCAGGGTGTCAATTATCAATCCTCTCAAAATGATATTCCAACCAACTGCTAGCTGGCTCTTTTAAATAATATTTTAGCCAACAATGCCAACAAGCAACCCACAAAGCGGATGGAGTTTCAGTTCAGTGGCCGGGCGGGCGGAGTTTCAATCTCGTGCGTGCCAAAACGCACCAAGACAGGGTCGTTAATTTTCATTTAGCTGTCATATGTCCTGGTTCCGCTTTGATAGCGATTGGTACGAAAATGCGAACAAGTTTACTACATATTAATTAAGCCGGTCTCCGTCTCGTACGAACACAACGGTGCATGCAACAAAGCCAGCCAACCAACGGCCACACCTCCATCAATCCAGCCAATTCATACACAATCAGCAGCGCAGCGTCAAGATGAACTCGCTAGGTCCCAATCGTCGTTCATGGAGCACACTAACCCACACGCAAGAGGCATCCACTATAAAAAACAGCCACAGAAATCACATTGGGGCATCTTCATCTGCTGCACCTCCAGCCAGTCCAGCACACAAATCCAAACAATATACAAGCAATAGCTCTCTGCGAAAGCTCCACCTACGTCACATTCCTCTCTTTCTCTTTTCATTCATCTCCTTTATATACATTTACATGATTCATCTACCCAGTACACAACATGATAGAAATGGCACAACACCAAAACTAAAAGCACCGCAGCACGCAATAATACCCCCTCCAAAAGTCGCAGCAACAACAGTAGAGGCAGCAGCAGCACCATCCAAACAAGACCCAGAATTAATTCACGTCATCCAAACACGTTTCATGCAACATCAACCAAATCTCCTCTCATTAGGACAGGCACGTCTTGAATTATTCCAGACATTCTGTCTACCTTCTCTGAAATCGCAAGTCAATAAAAACTTTCTTTGGATTATTCGGACAGATCCCGATCTGCACCCATCATTACGCGATCAACTTGTCAAATTGTTGGATGGGAAAGATAATTATGTTTTGTTGG
Source organism: Cyclotella atomus (assembly GCA_036939935.1). Classification (NCBI taxonomy): domain Eukaryota; phylum Bacillariophyta; class Thalassiosirophyceae; order Thalassiosirales; family Thalassiosiraceae; genus Cyclotella; species Cyclotella atomus. The sequence goes on along the minus strand of JALLPI010001753.1, from coordinate 2,168 downwards.
GGAGTAATTACAACCCCGAGGGGTTTGGGAGGGATGGAGATTTATCCTTGGGAGAGTATTTGCGCGAGGATAGTCATGGTAAGAAGGAGACGAGTGCAACGGTTTTGAGTGGGAATATAACCTTGATTGAAGAAGCGTTTGCCAAGTCAAGTCAGGGTGCTATTGTGCTCGAGACACGGTTAGATGCCGATGATGGACTGCATAGAGACTTTGTTAAGACTGTACAGAGTGAGGCTAGGCACTTGGCTGATGAAAAGGAAGGGCTGTGGAGGATATGGTGCATTAATTATAATGTTGAGTGGCATCCGCTGGATCCTTTTCCTGATGGAGAAGTGAAGAATAGAACGGGTGATGAGGGTTATTTGGTCATGTATAGTGATCCCAATATTTGGTGAGATTGTCGCCCTGCTGAATGCATCAAACTCATTGCAAAAAGTCATCTATACTAACAAACTTTCGACTTGAAGCGTGACGCCTGGCCTGACATTTGGATATGGCAAAGGAGCATCGCGTTCCAACATTGGAGCCCGGTTAAGACACGATGAAATCGTTAGGAAGATTACGCCGTGCACACCAGACGCAGAAAACAAAGGCACCAAAGAAAATGCGATCAACACTGGCTGTTTCAGTAGATTGTCCAAGTTGTCACCTGGAGCAATACGCTCGCGAACCACCACGAGCGCTGGTATGGATAATGTAGTTACTGGAGACGAATCGCATGATAAAATGAACAAACTGTCCTATATTAGGAAGAACAAAAGCTTGACAGAAAAGTTCAACAAGCAGTACTATGCTCAGGATAAGTTATGGTCGGGGATGAATATCGTATTCAAAATATCGCAAGAACAAGCAGCGACTGCACGAAAGTTTATTGTTGGCAATATGCAAAAGATTGCAGAGGATAATTTGAAAGGTCAGTGCACAGCAGGGCACTCTTGTAAAAATGGAACACAGTCGGTGTTGAAATCAATAGCTTCTTCATAGGTTTTAGGGAGATTGCACAGACTGCTAGTCAGATATGATGGCAGTTACTTTTTTATACGATTAGCTTTAATACACTTTAGATTACTTTTTAGGATAATACAACGTTGATGCATTACTGCGTACTCAGCCTTTCAAATACAAACATCAAGAATCAAGAACTAACTCCCAAGCTACTGCACGTCAGGTACGATATCATACATCATGCATATCAAACGTCTCAGGCTAGAGAAGAATTTTTACGGCAATGACGACGGAGAAGTCAAAATGTTAGACATATAATAAAATCAAATGCGAGCCACTTGGCAACTCTTGAACAATGCATTCACCTGATGATGATACACGACATAATCCTCCATCATATGCTTTAGATCGCTCTGAGCACGCAACATTCTAGTAACCTGCTTCGTATCAACATAGCAATCTCGATCCTGAAACCTCCACCATCCTCACTAGACTGGAATGCCTCAAGTTGATCGGCGAGATATTCCAATTCTTCGAGATCACATGTTCCATAATTCGTCGCGCATTCTTGAGCTCGATCGAATTGCTCAGGATAGAAACGAAGTGCAGAAGTTTGGTGGATTGAGTTCAGATTGAAAGCAACGGGCTGAAAGGCATGAGAATAGGTGATTCCAGCAACTAGAACAAAGACGATGGACTTCATGTTTGATTTTTTCGGTTGTGCAACTTATTATGATACTTCTTTTGTTCAATAATTTCCAGCATTGAAAGGATCATCTCGTGTCATACAAAGCTTGACGCTTGACAGTTTTGATGAGAACTGAAGAACTTCTAAGGATGAGAGAGGTATCCGAAGTCTTCGGTTCAGCCAAGTAAGAGGTTCAGCCAGATGAGGGACAAAACATCATTGATATTTTTGAATGCTACTACTTGAGGCTCAGCATTATCTGTACTTGTTACAATGGAGTCAGAACCGAGACGATAATAATATATATGCCACTTGACGCCACATGGGTTTTCATAACTGAGATTACTTTCAAAGGTTAGTGAACAATGACGCCCATTGATAATCGACTAAAATGGCTGGATGGAGGCTTTTACTTGATCTGACTTCTCGTTTGTAGAAGCACTCCTATCCATTGAGAGACATTTGAAGAGAAAGGAGATATATGTTAGGAGGCTCAGGAGTGTCCTTAACCAAAGATGTCTCAGCCTGTCTTAGG
>JALLPI010001739.1:0-10766 GCA_036939935.1 Cyclotella atomus | reverse complement strand
CAGCACCAGTCTTGCGTTTCGTGTCTCATGTTGTCGTCTCCACCTACCCCTACCCATCTTAGATGCAACGTAAACGCAACTTATGTAGTAGATAGAGAGACATCAGACATCATCGTCATCGTATGTCATCCGCTTATCATCCATCTCCTTTACCATAGACAGCAAAACCATGAGAGCCCACTGCCTTTCCTTGTCTCTATTGGCAGCAACAGCAGCTGCTTTTGCTCCATCGCAGCCCATCGTGAAAGTTGGGAGGTCATCGCAGCTTCAAATGGCCCTTACTCTCTATGGAAGTCCAGGATCCCGGTCTCCTCTTTGCAACTGGGCCGCTCTTGAATTGAAGCTCCCTTTGCAAGCAGGTGATCTTTCCAGGAATCCTCACCCTTTCGGCCAAATTCCTTGCCTTACCGATGACAATGACGTACTTGTGTTTGAGAGTGGGGCCATCTTGAACTACTTGCAATCCAAGGCCGATAAGAAGGGGATAAACGATGATGCACGCTCCGCTGCTATTGCAAGCTGGATTGCTTGGGCAAACGCGTCATTGGATCCCATCTGCTTCCTTGAAACACCAGACGGAAAAGTGTGAGTGGCATGGTTGAACATATACGTTTTCATCTACCAGCTAACTTGGGATCACCATATCTTTCATCTCTCATTAGTTATGACACAGGTCTAAAAAGTGGAAATAGACGAATTGACAGGCTTGATCAATTACTATCCAAAGCAGAATTTCTTGTGCCTGGAGGCTTTTCTTTGGCAGATGTTGCTGTTTCTTCATATCTACTTTACGTGATTCAGTTTTTTCCAGACGTCGACCTGTACTCAAAGTGGCCAAATGTTGTTAGATACATGAAGGATTGTGCTGGACGAGATGAATATGCCAAGGCATTTGGAGAACGTGTTCAGTCATTTTGCCTGCAAAGATTGGGGGATATGGAATCTGGTCCTGGCACAGAAAAGAAGCTTTTTGGGATGTTTTAGGAAGTAACAAGTCCTCTTGGAAGACTTGTGGAACTAATTTAGGCTAGAGCATTTTTAACAGTACTTTGATACTGCAAGAGACAACACAACTTCATCAAAAGCAATGAATTGATTTTTGCAACATCATGAAAGTTCGAGAAACATATCGCTTGGGGCCCTATTCTACCCGGGCACGCTTGCTGTCGGGGTCACCGCCATTCTCCAGACTTCTCTTCTCGCCCATCGGCTCGTCAGGTTCACTTACTCCCTCAGCAACGCCTTGGGAGTCGAATGATATTACATTTTCATTGATATTATCTTTCTGACCTGAGCCAATTCCTTAACAAAGAAGCAATAAGTTAGATTTGAACGGAATAACACAAACATCAGCATATGAGATGTATATGGAGAAAGAACTTAGTAACTCACCAAGCTCGTCCAACTCCTCCTGAAGCCTTCCCTTAAGGCTTATAAGATCCGTCTGCATCTCGATCAGTAACCCCTCAACTTTATCCGCACGCTTCTTACCAGCTTTTAAGCTGCGTTCATTTAGGCCTCGAATCCTCTTTTGCCTTCCCAACCTATTGCGTAGCTGGAGAACCTTGATCTTGAGTTTGTTTAGATTTTCTCTTTGAGACTCGTATTTCTCAACACTGGGAGGCATTGCAGGTATGACCTGATTAAGATTAGAACCAACGATGATCATTAGATTTGAACTTTAATTGCGACGAAGCCAAGCACGATCAGATATCTACCTGTACATCTTTGCCACTTTCATAAATAACCTTACGAACATTTTCTTCCAATGCATTTATAGGTATGATGGAAGAAAAGTCTCTGATTTGCTGAGGTGCGCTAATGATGCCAGCGCCAAATGGCACAACATTACTAAGGTCGTCATATTGTGTCACAGACTTGGGCGACACACTTCCGTCCTGGTCATCTTCCTGCTGCCTCCTGAGAACAGAGGCAATGACCTGAGAATTCATTCCAGAATAATCATGACGAGATCCAGTATCGATGGCAGACTGCTTCATGTTTTCCCATCGCTTTACAAGATCCGAATCTTTGGCGCATGGGAAGGGAGCAGCTTCAAGTTTCAGATCTGAAAAAGAAAATGTCGTAACGGTTCCACTGTCAAATCGAACTGAAATTCCCTCCGGGACAACCATTTCACTGAGAGATGGTTCTTCTTTTTTGACTGAAGGAGCGTCGGCGTCTGTCTTCGTGTTGTCAACATCCTTCGCATTTGAGTCTTTGTTGTTCTCCTTCGGCAGCACCTTCTTGATTGACGGTGCAATAATCTTCTCGACGGTTCCTGATTCTCCAGTCGGCGTCTTGACTTTATCTCCAACAAGGATCCAACCGTTCGCCAGTGAATCATTGGCACTAGCACTTTCTTCAGCAGATGAAGATGCAATCCCACCAAGGCCAGAAACTCTCCAATCTGAATGCAATAAATGAGTGCCACCACCACTACCCGTCGCCTTAGCTCCTAAATCATCACCCAAAGACTTCAACGCCGCAAAAACATCCCTCATGGACTTGCTGCTACCACGAGTGCTAATAGTCTTTCCATTATGTTCCTCTGCTGCCTTGAAACAATGAGATTTAACTGCACGCAATTGCTCGCCGACTGCTGCAGTCTCTTCGCGATATGCATCTAGATGGTTCATGTATTGGGTCCTCATCATAGAGGCAACAGCTTCAATCTGAGCATGCTCATCCTCAGCTTTATGCAGCTCCATCCTTGTCCTCTGAACAGTCTTCTTATAGTTCAACAGATCCACTTCAACGTCCTGAGGATTGCTCTCCCACCTTTTCAAACGGTGCTTTGTTTTCGTCGCCGTAGATTCCTGAGGACGGGGAGGGTTGAATGCAGTCAAAGACTCGACCAGCTGAGGAGAACGAAGAGTTGAGGCCGAGACACCCCCACGCATGGAGTTTTCAAATGGTGTACTCTCCATAAGAGAAGCAAGTTGACCACAGTGCGCAAATGCAATAGTATTCTCTGATGGAGCAACAAATGCATCACTGTCTGGCAGCGCACCCTCTTCAAAAGTCTCGGCGTCGGCTGAGGCACGCTCAGCCAAACCATCATTTTCTGACAGCTCATCCTTCATTTCTTCGTCTCCTTCCATCATAGTCTCATCTCCACGCCTACTCTTCCTGTTCAATGCCCTAGCAGCAGCCAAGTCTTGCTTAATCTCGTTCTTGTACAATTTACGGAATCCATCCACGGCGGGAATGTGACGATGGCGTACTCTACGTTGATTTTCGTTCAACATGTCCAAGAAAAAGGTCATGGTACTTGGGAGAGTAGCAGGTTCAAGCTCACCACGAACTGGTTTGGAGGGTAGGGCGGCGGTGTCAGTTAGACCGAGGAGGAGTGATGCATCAGCAAAGTCGGCTGGTGGGTTGCTGAATGAAGAGTTTGTGGTGTTGGTCTCTTGATCCATGATATTATTGTTGGCGTTCACCAAGGCTTGAGCTATGTCAAAGGAGGAGGAACGGGTGCGGTGACTGTGGTGGTGCTCTTCTTGTTGTTGGGGATATTCATCAGTTTCCATGGGGCGTTGGTTTTTTTCTACAGAAGTGTTTGTGGAACTAGATACACTCCTTTCTATTCCTTCAAATGCATAGCAAAACACATTTACATCATCCAAGTTGAGATTATATGAGATCGATAAAGAAGTCACAGCAAAACAATACAGAAATCAACATACCACTTCTATCGACTTCAGCAACAGCATCGTCTTCAACAACCTCGTTATCAACCTTAACTCTCACATTCACAGTTTGCTCGCCAACAATGGCCCGAAGTTTCTTGGGAGCCGAGAAATCAGTATCCTCAGCGCCAGTAGAAGACTCATCCTCTTCTTTCATCTCAACATCTTGCACGCTGTCAGTCTTCAAATCTTCTAAAGCTTCGTTTGCAGAAGAAGGGGGCTCATCAGTCTTCGTTACTGAATCACTTGAAAAGGCCGGAGCAAAATTGGACATTGCAACGCCCCCACTTGAACTGGTGGTGGTAAACATATTCTGAGCCTGTTCAGGTGCACCCATCGCCCAAGAAGGAGCCGCTGAAGTAGTCCCAGCAGCAGGAGGCTGAGCTGCTCCTTCGTTCTTTCCCCCATCCTTTTCTTTCCCAGTGAGATGTGCAAATGCAGCAGATATGGTCGAGGCAAATGATGCTGGCGCCTTGGCATCGGGAGGGTTTCCCCCGCTGTTGGGATCCATGACTATCGGTTATGTATTGCTAGGCGGCTAATGGCTAATGAGTTCTGCAGACTGTATGCCACAGTTGTGATTTTGCAGAGATGGACAAGTAGTTAGTGGATTGTTTTAGAATGTACAATATAATGGAGGCAAATTTCAACATCTACAGGTGTGTTTGTTCTCGGATGGGTCTGTGACCGGTAGGTCAAAAGTCATCAACTCACGGAGCACAGCCGACGACAAACAACGAATCTCATCTCAGCAGCAAAATCAAGCAGCCAAAACACAAAGGCCCAACTTTTGACGAGAAACTGTTGCAACATCAGCAAAGTGACTCTGAAGCAAGGGCGACAGCGGTAGTCACCCCCAAAACCCCAAGGTACCACAGGAACAGGAAAGGCACAAGAACTTGACGACTATCAATGCCGCCAATCTCGCATCATCAACAAACAACAACTTAACACACGGCAGCAGCGACAACACACAACGCTCATTCTGTCCTCACCTTTAAGCTGCCGATAGTGCCGTGCTGTAGCTCCGGTAGATGTGGGTTGAATGCAGGTGAACGCTGAGAGTGCTGAGAGGAGGCAGGAGCACAAGAAGAAGGGCAAGACAAAAGCAAGCAAGATGAAGCCATTTGATTTTGAGGCCCGCATAGGAATCAGTACAATGTGGTGGTCGTGAAATTGGGGCAGAAAGACCCGTTTTGGGGTACCCTTTTTTAGAGGAAACAAAATTTTAGGTTAAGTAGATAGGAGATAAGTAAGTAGGACTGTGAGGCAGAGCTTCTCCACGTGTCAGTAGTCAGAAGATCCTTTCAACCTCAAAATGAAGATTGGGTACGTGGCCACCGTCCGGCACAACAAAAGCAAAAGCAACCATGAGGTTCTCTACCACAGCCGCCTTCCTAATCGCTGCCGCTTCAGCACCAGACACAACAGCCTTCGCCCCAATCTCTCGTTCTCCCATCATTTCAGCATCTTCCCTCTTCTCCACAGTAGACGACAAGGCGGAGGTTCGTGAATACTTCAACAACGAAGGTTTCAATAGATGGAACAAGATTTACTCTGATTCTGATGAGGTGAACAAGGTTCAATTGGATATTAGAGATGGTCATGCTCAGACCATACAAAAGATTTTGAACTGGGTTGAGGCTGATGGGGATATCAGTGGAAAGACTGTTTGTGATTGTGGATGTGGTGTTGGCAGTTTGGCTATTCCTTTGGCTCAGATGGGTAAGTAGTTGTGAACTGAATGGGTTCTAATATTGCCACATGATGCTGCTCTGTGAGCATGTGTTTCTGATACCAACATCATCTCATACCAACATCGTGTTCATCAATTTGCAAATGTTAGGTGCCAAAGTATCAGCCAGTGATATCTCAGATGCCATGGCAACCGAGGCTGCTGCTCGTGCAAAGGCGATGGGTATTGATAATGCCAAATTTTATACATCTGATCTTGAATCCGTAACTGGTAAATACAACACAGTAACCTGCGTTGACGTGGCAATCCACTACCCAACTGAAAAGATGGCAGAAATGGTTGGACATCTCTGCTCTTTGGCTGAAGACCGTGTATTGATTTCATTTGCTCCTAAGACTTGGTATTACGACTTGTTGAAAAAGATTGGAGAGCTGTTCCCAGGTCCTTCAAAGACTACACGTGCATATTTACATGAGGAGGCTGTCGTGAGGAATGCTCTGGAGAAGGCTGGATTTAAGGTATCAAGAGAGGAAATGACTGGAACATCGTTCTACTTCTCTCGATTATTGGAGGCCAAGCGTGTTTAAATGCACAATGTCCTGGAGTATGCATGTTGAACTTGACAATAGGATCGTTTTCAGGAAGATGAAGTTATTTTACCGAACTATTAATAGCCGAACAATCAGATGTGTATACCTTCCTCTGCAAGAATAACTTTCGCTTCCTGTAATAAATCTGGCATCTCTAGCAACATGTCCAGTATGTCACTTGCCAACGGAGAGGACACGTCAATTGCTGGGCTAATATTAGTAGCCGGTAGTTGCAGTCTGCATAAGTGCAAGCATGTCCGTTCCTTCATCAATTTCCTTTCTTTCTTCCATACCCTGTTTGTGCGTGAATTGCCATGAGTTGAATCACCTATGATTGCGTGACCTATGCTAGAGAGGTGCTGCCTCACTTGATGCCACCTTCCAGTTTTTGGCCTAGCTAGTATTATTGTTGCTTTGCGGCCCTCCAGACTACCATTATCTGTTGTATCCTTTGATGTTGAAGATGGCGGTAGAATGCAAGTCGAAATGAACCGTATCTCTGTTACCGAGTTCTCCATAACTCTTCCTGAAAGACCGTGATATAAAGTTGGTTGATGTGAAAAAGAGATTGCTAATTGCAACACTGAAGACTTCACTCACCGTATTCGTCTCGAACAGGTCTATCAATGACAAACCAACCTTTATCACGGTAGTCTACCCCATTCCAAGTTCCATCTCCATCACAGAGTGCTAGATATGTCTTCGTCGAATTTGGATGCTGCATTGCATCTACCAAAGCTTTTGTCACCTGACACGATTTGTCTTCACTGCCATTTTCCGGGGTCTCAGCGAAAGAAAAGAGTAGACAACCAGACGCTCCTCTGATATGAAAAATAGTGCCAGTATTAGACCCACTAGAGTGGTAAAAAGTTGTCAAAACAGAAACCAACTGTACCTGTCAAGTCTGTGAACCAAGTTAACACGACGTCCAGTGGCATCTCGAACACGCTGAAGCATTGGTGTAGGCTCTTTCCATCTTCTCTTTGGATCTGACCTTTTGCCTGTCCAAGACGAGTGGTGAACAACTACTGTCGGTGATTTGTCTGCCACAACAAAGTTTTCACCTTGAGCAAGTATCTCTACGCCTCCATCGTCCTTCACACCAGTATGCAAAAGCGCTTCTGGTGTTGTATAACGACCTACTAAATAATTTTCTTTGGGCTCAAGTAGAATGCCTTCGTTTCTTAATACTACGAGAGACTCTTCTAAAACACTTGGTGCATATACTCGCAGCATTTCTAACATATCGCTGTGTAATGGGCAAGAGACATCGATTCCATCAGGGACTGCTTCTGTTGGAGGTAGCTGCAGTCTAGCCAGGTGCAAACAAACTCTTTCTCCAGGCATGTTGCGTTTTTCTTTCCACTCTCTGTTGACTTTTGAAGCGCCATGAGTCGTATCACCAAGAATGGGGTGACTGAGCCCGTTGAGATGCTTTCTTATTTGGTGCCATCGACCTTGCATTGGTCTGGCTAGCACAATGCTCATTCTCGGCTGGTTAATTCCATTTTCAGACTTTTCTGGTTGACCTGCAACGAAATTAAACCAGGTTGTTGCGTTCTTTTCTTGCCCCTCCTCATTCTTTATTGCTCTAGTCTCTTCAAACCAACCCATCTGTTTGAAGTCAACACCATGCAATTTTCCCTGCGAAATAAGCAATTATGATATGTGAGCATTGTGCGAAATGGTAATTGCAAGGATATAGCGCATGGCCCAGATTACTCCCCTCTCCTCGTACCAATGCAACATAAGTTTTGATAGATTCGGGTGACGCCATAGCTTCTATAAGAGTAGCTGTGGCGCCTTTCTTGTCATCTCGATTCCCATCGTCTTCTGCATCATCCGCAAACGCCAGCAGCAGTGCTCCAGACGCTCCTCTGTCTAATCTATGAACGAGATTTACTTTCCTCGTTGATTTGTGCCCACCATCAGTCCCTGCCGAATCAATATCATAAACTGCATCTCTGACTCGTTGTAGCATTGGAATCTCGGGTTCTTCTCCTCTCTTTTGTTTTGATCTTGAACCAGTCCAACCACTGTGATGGCACACTACTGATGGTGGTTTAACTACAATGATGTGATTTTGGCCGCGCTGTAAGATTGTTACTGTCTCTTTTTCTGCGTCATTGGTCTTCGTTTGATACAATTGACCGGTTGCGAAGGGAAGATTGCATATTGGCCTGAAGCATTTCCCAGATGAGAGGCGGCAGAAGAGCCATACGATAGCAAATGCCCGCATGAATAAAAGTGGGTGAAGATTGATGTGATGGGATGTGGGCGATGGGCGAATGGCGAAGATTTTTTACCGTGCGTAACGTAGGTAAGTACTTGAACTTGCATTGTACAAGTAGTGATACTTAGATACAAGACGATTGGATTACATGGTGGTTGTGTCATCTTAGCTGTCAATCATTCTTCCTTAATATTATCCTAATGAATTAACGAGAAGTCATCTAGTCATCTGAACCTAGATTCAATTCACTTTCGATTTTACAAATCTTGCTGATCCTGAGGTATTGTGTTGATCTGAATGCCATTGTCACCGGACTTAAAGCTATCACATAAACAGCAGCAGCATTGTCGATCGCAAGTGCAATATGGCCCACCTTTGTCACCATCGGCACTTGTGAGAAAAGGGTCATACCGCTGTAGTACGGTCTTCCAAGCAAATGCATTGAAGCCCGTTAATGTTATCCAGGCCAAAAGAAGAACCGCAAAGGTTGGCATCAGATCAAAGCTAACGCTGACAGAAAAGTAGGTGCCGACACCCTCATCAAACTCTATTGCGAGCAGCAAACCAGCAAGACAGACAAAGAAGGGCTCCCATGCAATGATGCCTCCAGCTCTGTCACTCCAAATCCCTAACTTAACATGCCATTTTCCCGTCATTGGAACCAACGCCAGAGCTGTGAGTACTGTCGCTCGAAACCTTAGTAAAGAGAGAAAGGGCCTTAATATGATGAATGATGTGCAATGCTGATACCATTGTGTGCTACTTACATTGGCGCTGCCAGTAATAGCACTGCGTATAAGTATGTGAACTCAGCTTTGTAATCGGATCCATCTCTAATTCCGACAACTAAATCGATCATCGAGTACTCAAATTCTTTACCTCTAGCTATATTCGCGAAGTCATTGATTCCGCCCAGCATGAGGTGGAACATATCAATGTAGATGGCACAGAACACAAAAGGAATTATTCCAGCGCCAAGCAGCGCAAGCATGCCAGTTTTGACTTTGGACTGTGTTTGGTCATCACTATCTGCAGAGAACAACAGAGATCGACCAGTTTGTATTTGATTCTGTAATGCATGTTGGTACTTTTTGACGGAGTGTTGATGATCAAGTGTATTGACCCAAAGCACCATTATCATTGAGCAAGCCACTCCCACCAGGAATCCAATGATCGATGGATACATATCAAACCCTACGCCAACAATTGCATCCGCATCTACTTCTAACCACTTGGACAAGTCAACGCCACCAGTTTGGACACTTTCTAACAAAGTTGCAAACACGGTCGATACATAATCGCCAACTTTCGATAAAATCCTTTGAGGAACTACATGATTATACAAAGCATTGTTGGCTATGCATTGACACTGTTGGCATTTGTCTCCCCTAATCAACAGACACTTGGTTGTAGCTCCTACGATTCCACCTCTCAATTCATTTGGTTGGTAAAACTCAGTTCCTTCGCAACTTAATCCATCTGTATAGAATTTTGTGCATGCGGCGTTTAACAGCTTGGGATAAATTTGCGGATCCTCATTCTGAAATATACTGTCAGATAGGTCGTACAACGAGAAGCTTGATGAGGTTAGCACGCTGGTGGTTGCGTTTGAAAGAATACCAGGAGGCGGATTCATTGTTTGATCCCAAACATATGGCACTACATTTTCCATCAATAGACTCGCACTCTTTGCCAAGTCCTTTTCATCCACGTTAATAGTCTGGTTAAAAAGTATTGCCACCACTGCGGATCAGAGAGCAATGAGATGAGATCCCGTCAGATGAGAAGTAGGTTAATATCGAAATGATGATACAAAAGATCAATCACATACCACATGCACCGCTGAGAGTGGTTAGGCCTAACTTGGCGAGTGCACCGAACCAAAAAAGTGCAGACCTTCTAGACTTTGATGACGTAGGTGCGTAGAACTGGAATCGAAGCAATAAAGTTGGGAAATAGAAGAAAAGATGCAAATATAAGAACCTGCAGTAACTCACATAAAAATGTAGCAGCAGGAGCATGCAGTGTGGCCAGATTGCACCAGTTGTGAATAGAACGAAACTTGCAAATTTCGCACCATAATGGTCGAGCTTCCAGAGTTGTGAGATTATATCGAAGTAGGTCAATGCAATTATCTCCTTTTCAAGATTATGCTCAAATGATTTCGAAGTGTCGTCTACGAATCCCCCGATCAAATCTTCAGTTCTGTTGCTGGCTGTAATGCTAGCATATATTTTGCCATCTGCGGGTGCAACAGGAAGAGATGATCACAGCATGAGGATGAGTGTGTGTCAAGGCACATTATCATGCGACGAACATAACTCACAGACATAGATACTCCATTGCGGATCAATTTGACCCCAAAGCAGGAGTGCATGAGTTGATACGATGCCGAATGAGATTAGGATGCACACGCGTTTTGAGGTTGTTGAAGCCAAGGATTCATTGCATCCTGTCGCAGGTGGTTCCTCAATCTGAGTTGCCTCGATCTTGCTGCCTTCTTCTTGCGGCGCTTGTTCATCGTCCATTGTGAAGTCGGTGTTGCGTTTCTGTAG
>JALLPI010001738.1:0-14542 GCA_036939935.1 Cyclotella atomus | reverse complement strand
CGCCCAAATCTGCAATGTTTGATTTTGGTGAGGGAAGTATTAATATGATTAGCCAGGTGTGTGACAGTAGCAAGTCCTAGCCGTTGGTTGGCCCATGTGATGTGCTGGGTGACTGAGACAGCTTTAGCAAAGTAATACGTTAATGGTGCTCATATACCTGTGATAATCCCTGCCTCCTCAATGCCTACAGTGTAACGTAGGGCGAGAAGAAAGCAAGAATATGTTACCTTGATGGCCATACTGGCTTAGGTCTATGACACACGGACAAGATGAGAGGGTTACCATGGAGCTTTGGGGAATGTATAGAGAATTCAGACCTGAATACTTACATTCAATACAAACCTGAACGGACTGCTGCCAAGTTTGATAAGGCACTACTGATTTGGAACTTTAGAGTGATAAATCCTCTAACGAGCGAAGGCCCATGAGATAATCTACTTCCACTGTTTTGAACGCCCTCTCCCAACCTCTCCATTAAAAAAACGAACTATCGCACCTCCTTGCATTGGCTTGTCATCGGATTATCAAAACAGCAAACAGTGAGAGCGGAGACAAAACAACAATTGCAGATGGCACCACAGATCGACGTGGAGGCCTGCTGATACTTAGAGGGGCTGGCAGTAAAAGCAAGTCAGCTGCGAGACGATAGACGATAACAGAGTCAGTAGCTGCATTGCAAATCATAATTGCAAATACCAACATGTCGGCGCGATCACGCTACCTCGCTGCCATCTCTCCACGAGAATCAGACAATGTCGTCAGTCCCACCGAAGTTAACCGCATCGGCAAGTTCGAGCTATCTAGCCCCACAGCCGTGGCGGCACACCAGCGCAGACCATTCAACGACAATCCGAGTAATTCATCTGCAAGTGGAGCAAGCAACACAGGTGCAGGTGCAGCCCCACCACCTCCGCCCCCTGGTCCTCCTCCTGCCAAGAAGTTTAGCAAGAGGAGAGACTCGTCAGGCAGCACCAACGGCAGTGATGCACTAAAAGAGCCGTTCTCATTTCGAAACAGCAGGTCTTCTAATTCACACAATTCACAAGAGGATCCATACAAAGTCGGGGGAAGGACGCAGTCGTTCAACTCTCAGTCAACATCTGGGTACAATTTAGAGAGAAGTACGTCTACCGGCTCCAAAAGTTCTAATCCGTTAGCATCTCCAAAGTTTCAAAAAAGCACAACTTTCGGGAAGAGCCCATCATGTGTCTCTACATCCAATTCTTCTAGGAATCAATCGCAGTTGAATTCACCAACAGCTCAATTAAACAATAATCAGGCATTTCAGCCCTCAAATCAGCAAGACTCACCATCTCGCTCCAACAACGGGGGAGAAGTTTGGTCACCCAAAGATGAAATTCAATCCGGGAATGTTGCAAAGTTCAAACAGATGCTTTGGGGTGGAGAAAATGCCAGTCCACGTGAGGGAGCAGGAAAGATTATCACTCCTCAGAATGATATCAAGAGTCCAAACAAACCAGCTGAAGAAAAGACTGTCAAGGGAGGAGATACCAGTACAGCCGAAGATAGTATCACTCCATCTCAAAGATTTGGAAAACAATCGGCTCCTCAATCAAACCCACCATCTCAGCGCGCACCCCCCTCCACTCCACCCAGACCTTCCTCCAGCAGACTCTACAATCACAACAACCAATCCAAAGGCCGTATATCCACACGTTCTCCCAGTCCACCAAAGTACAAACTGAATGCTCCTCCCAGTCTCAAACTCAATACAGGGGGGAGGGATAAGACACCGCCTAGAAGTGGATTGAGTATCAATACTGGAGTTGCCCCTCCATCGCGTGTGTTTCATGCACGTCCCGAGAAGAGTCCTGTCAAGAGTAGATATGACGGTGGTGTGAAGAATGATGCAAAGAATCCAAGTCCATTGAGACAGAGGGCGAGTGGATTGAATTTGGCACCGATTGATACTAGTTTTGGAGGGGATAGAAATAGCAAGAGCAAAACAAGTGATAATAATGGCGAGTACCCTTCTCTTCCACCGTCGGGTTCTAATGCTCGTGGTACAGACTATAAAGGAGACCCTGCATCATTATTGGGTGCATCACCTTCACATGTCAATGTGGGCGGCAGCAAAAAATTTCCCTTTGGTCCCGAAGACGGTGAAGAGAAGGAGGCGCTCAGTCCAGCAAGTGCCAGCATCAGCGAGGGATGTTCCCTCCCAACAGCCAGTGCATCCGTCGCCAATGCATCCACCGAGGCTGCTCCACCAACACCCATGAACAATCCTCCCGGAGTCACGACTGTTACCTCATTCAAACGTCCCAATGCTAAAGTTGGAATTGTGTTTACGCGCCGCTCACGCTCCAGTCCGGATGTATGCGTGATTTCAAAAATCATGCCGGACTCAATCTTTAGTTCTCATGAACAGCGGTATGCTCGTGAAGAGGAGGGGGGTACGTTAAAGGGTGCAGAGGTGATTGCTGTGAATGGCATTCCCGTGAGGGAGGCAAGGCACGCGGCTGAATTGGTGGCGGGGTGTGGGGAAGAAGTTAGGCTAACTGTTAGGCGTGCTGGTGGTGTACCTGCTGCTATGAGGAGTGTTGCAGAAAGGAAAGAGATCAGGGTGGAGGAAACAATACTAGAGGAGGATATCAAACTACCAGAGCAGGATTCTCCTACACCGATTCCAGAAAGTATGCCTCCTGCAATGGATGAAGCCAATGATGGGCCGAACAAAACAATTAGCTTTGATGACGAGTCTGAAATGTCAGCCCGCACGGAAGAGGAGGAGAAGAAGGAGGGGAATAACGAGGTTGAGCAACAACAAGAATGGTCAAATCCCAAATCAACCAAATCTCAGGACATCATTCAGCGTCGACGTGAAATAGCCCAGGCTATGATTATGAGTTCTGAGATGGTGCAGGATCCTATTCTGTCTCCTGGCAAACCCGAGCCCGATGATGAAATTAAAGAATACGAGAAAATGACAGCTACTGCCAGTGATCCTTTTTCTGAAAGTCCTGGACAAGCTTCTGCTATCCAGCGCCGCCGTCTAGCAGCAATGAAAATGTACCAATCTCAAGAGATGGTCGCAGATAATGTGGATGATGTTCGGCTGGGTACAATTGATGCAATTAGCCCGAGAGAAACAATTGATCCCATCGGTTCTTTTTCAAGCAAAAGATTGCCACAATCGAGCAGCGACCCATTTGAAGACAACGCTTCTGTAGCCACTACAAATGTCACGACATCATCTGTAGCCACACAGCGAATGGGATCCAACGTGAAGGTATTATTTGGCGATTCCTTTTCTCCTACAAACTCTGGCTTGAAAAGTCCCCAAATACAGAGGAGAAAAGAAAGAGCAATGCAACGTATTTCTAGATCGAATTCGTTTTCACGTCCAGAGACAGCTTCTACGTCGATCACGCCGACCAATGCCACATCGCCAACTGCACTACGATCGCCCGCCGAAAAAAGCAAACCTCCTTCAAAATCTAGCAGCCTGTCATCTATTCCATCCGCACACTCTGCTTCCCAAATCAGAAAGAACAAAACCGACGATGAAAGCGTAGCCGCAATCAGTGTCGCTGCAAGTGCTGCTGCTTCCACGACTGCAATTTCTGAAGCTAGTGGAGAATCTCGTGGGAGTCGATCTTTGTTTGGAAAGAAGAAAAAACAAGTTCTGGGAAGCTCCGTGGGCCAGACTGCTCCCATGAAGAAGAAGTCTTCCATATTCGGCGTAGCGAATCTCATTAGGAAAGTGAATGTAAGTCCAGACTATTTACCTCATCATTCTTGTGTCACAAAATGCGATGTGTCTTTGCTCAATGTCATATGATAATCTTTGGTAGTCCCGAAAGGGAAAGTTTTCAAAGAAAGGGCAGCTCATGGAAGATTCCAGTCTATTCCAAGACCAAGAAGTCAGCCATCCGTTCCCGACTGAGAAATCTGCTCAAGGTGACAAAAGATCACTTCCTACCGAAAAGTCAACAGAGCCATCTACATCTCTTGCTGAAACCAACAATGAGCGTATGGAACCACCACTACCCAACACATCGTCAAAAGAAGCTATCCATCAATCATCGACATGGGGCAGTAATGAGTTCTTTGAAGATGCATTCGCTTCATCGCCTTTTGACGACCCCAACACATCTGACGCTTTTGGGTTCCCAGAGTCGTCCATGACTCAAGAGGACTCCGGATTTTTCGATGACAGCCCTGATGCATGGGGCGAGCCTTCATCACTGAAATCTTCCTTGAAACCGGTCGACTTTACTCCACGTAGAAACAACTCATCACATTTCCATAGCAATGCTTTTGAGAATGACGCCATGTCGTATGATGCCAGCGAGATGTCGGAAGTAACCAATCCTACGTTTGCAACGCAGCACAGACCAGATGCAGATGGCGATGAAACTGGCCGTATTCCCACCTCGAAGAAGTCTGCAGAACACATCAGACACCCCAGTCAAGGATCTTCCTCGCAAGAGCCGTCAGAATCGGCAGTTCCTCTCCTTGCTGTCAATAGTTCAGACAGCTTGGATGGAGTGGATGGCGAGAAGACTGATGGATCTGAATCACAGAAGGAAAATAACGGTGGGGGAAACGATGCGGGCTCTCTTCCAACAGTAAGCAGGGGCAACAAGCTCCCTCCATCTTATGATAACCCTGCCAACATCAGCGACGACCCCCCTCTTGCTAGCCCAGAAGATTCAAGTGACGAAGAAGATAATTCACTTGATGTATCAAAAGATTCAAAGCAAAGTGCATCATCGTATGCCAAGTCTCGTATTATGGAGAAGTATTCTAAAGGTGGCAAACTGAGGAAACCAATTCGCAACGACAACAGAAGCAACGCTTCAACTCTTCATGGAGCACTGCCTATGAATGCAACAAAAGTGGCAACATCAAGATCTATTCAACCTGAAATTGCCACAAGCATGAATTCAAAACAGCAGACATCATTTTCGCCCCAACGGCGGGATAGTACTGAATCTCCATCGATCGATGGCACGTCTGCTCGACGTAACGAACGAATCCAGCGCCAAATAAAGCTCCAGCAAGAAAAGCGAGGAACAACATTAGTAGAAGCAACTCCTGCTCGACAAGTAACCGCGTCTCCGAACCCTTCTTCCCTAGTTTATAAACGCCGAGGTGGTAGAATGGCAAGCCCTGCGCTTGGATTGGACCAATCCATTGACAACTCATTTAGTTCAGAAACTAAAAGCCGCAAAAAGGATGCATTTGCTGTTAAGAGAAAGCCTGCTCCATCCATCGTTGACGACCCGAGCTATTACAATGTAAGGTTCCCCCAAATTCACGCATCAACCATTTGTTCAGCCACTAACCCTCTTGTGACATATTGCCACCATCCACAGATGGAAGAAAAGTTGATGAAAATCAAAGACCCCATCCAACGTGCAGGGGTGCGTCTTCTTTGGGCTGCAGCAATTCCCATTCAAACTCAATCACGTCGCTTCCTTGCTCGTCAAATTGCCATTAGACGGTATGTCAAATTTGGGAGAGTTCATAGTCCTCTTCAATCAGATGCTTCTTCTTACTTTCATTTATTTTCATCTTCAGTATGTGTGGAATCTTGACAATTCAGGCATTTGTCAGGAGATGGCTTGCAGAGCGAGACTTGGAGATCGGTGAGTTGTATTTACCTTGCTAAATGTCATTCTTTTTTCTGAGATCATAATTCATGCAATCAACAACAACATTTCCTATAGCAATCTGGTCCGTCATTCAGATCCAAGCAGTGTTTCGTGGTTGGTATGCTAGAGACAGTCTGGAGGACAATCACTACTGTGCTACCCAAATCCAACGAGTTGTCCGCGGTTATCTTGCAACAATGCATGTGTTTGAAGACTTATATAGCATTACTATTGTGCAGAGTGTTGTCAGAATGCATCTTGCAATCAACAAAGCAGTTGATAGGCTATCTAGTGTGATTGCCATACAGGCGTGGTACCGAGGTGTTAACACTCGTTATGAAATGGGAGAGAGGGAATACAGCGCCATCGCAATTCAATCACACTGGAGGAGATATCTCTGCCAGATGTCGTATCAATTTGATATTATTGATATCATAATTGTTCAAAGTATTGCTCGCAGACGAAATGCCATCAGAGAGCGAGAGTTTCTCGAAGTCGAACAGAAAGATTTATGTGCTGTTAAAATCCAATCAGCATGGCGTTCATATGACTGCAGCATGACATATGTGAGTTATTTTCTAGTCTCCGGTCTGTTCAAGTTGTCCTGCCATCCACTCATTATCCTCTGATATGACAGGTTCACACCCTAGCTGATATCATCACTGTCCAGAGTGTGGTTAGGCGGTGGTGTACATTTCGTGGTCTCGCGTCAGTCCGTATCCAATGCCTTGTCCGTGTCTATCTAGCTAGGAAGCGTTACTTAGAGCAAAAGGCCATGCACTACTTGGTTACAAGACATGTTTCAGCTACGAAAATTCAATCCGCGTGGAGATTATATTGTGCTCAAGTACATATGCTCATCGATATTGTCAATATTATTGTCATCCAGGCAAGTAGCTCTTGCACATAAGTATGTCAATCTTTACTCATCCGCAAGTCTAACTTGAATCACCTGGCTTTACAGAGTTTATGGCGCCGTAGAACAGTACTTCGCTTGTACAAACCACTGCTACTTAGGATTAAGTTGGCCAGAGAAAGAGTAAGTGAACCAAAACTACTACATTTGAATCAGTTCGCAATACTTCAATTGATCGTATTCAATGTTCAATTAATCCCCAGACCATGACCAAGGCTGCCGTCAAAATTCAGAGTGCTTGGAGAGCATTTATTGTATTTTCATCTTGCGTAAGTGATGCTATTCATATTGTTTCAAGCGAATTGCGTTGCGTTCACTCAATTTACACCTATTATCTCGTTTAGCTCATTCTGCGATATGAAAACCAAGCGGCCACCGTCATCCAGTCTTGTTGGCGGCGATACTATCAGTGCACCAACTATTCCATCATATATTATGAGGCGAGTCATGAAGTCTATTTAGATTGACTTTTGCAGAGCTCTGTTCTAACTGCTTATTGTCCATGTATTATTCTCAGATCATCAAAATTCAGGCTGCTGTTAGAGGTCACCAAGAGAGATCTTGGAGAGCTTTTGAAGAAGACTGTGCCATCATTATTCAGGCAGCTGCTCGACGATTCTTGGAAAGAAAAGATTGCCACAATGAAGCAATGATTAATGTCTTGATTGCTGCAGCTGCAAATTCTCTTCGACTCAGAAATGCAGCAAAGAAACTGCAGAGATGGTGGTTGGATGAAATGTGGTTGCGTCGAGAAAAAGAAGCCGCATTGATTATCGAGAGGTTCTTCATTTACGTCAAGAGAGAGGTAGAGGCAGAAGTTTTGGCACTCAAAAAGAAGAAGAAAGAGAAGCGTAAGCTACGAAAGATGAAGCAGTCTGACGAGTGGATTTTGGAAAGAGCTTGGCTGAACACAATGGAAGAACCCTCTTTTGCTCAGGATGAGACACCAGCACCATACGAGCAAGACTACCGCCCACCTGTACCGAACGGAGTGGGCAGGATGTATACACAGAGCGAAAGGTTTATCCCCGACGAGGATATGCAAAGTGATATATCAGGGCTTACCAATAGCCCAGGTATTCGAAATTTTTCAAGCAAATTCAGGCGAACTCAAGTGGAGATAAACGAAGATGCATCACTTGAGGATGCTTTTAATGACTCCGAGCATCAATATGTGCAAAATGAGGAAGATGCATATAGAAAACGTCAAGGTTACCCTGCTTCAACCTCTCAAAAACGTTCATACGGTGGCCGAAAGGCCGCGATGTAAACCAGCATGCGTTAGGTGTAATCCCATTTTAAGATTATCTGCACACTTAACAAGAATATTACTCTGTATTCGTCACATTATTGCTAGACACTGTGTGGCCAAGTTCTTAAACACGTACGTCTCGCCACACGCACTACCTACTTGTACAATGTTACATTCTTACCAAACAGATATTCATTCCCCACAAACAGATATCCCAATGCGTTCGTAAACGGTGTTTTTGCGCCGACAAGCTCGGGTCTCATGTGGACTACGGTCGACATTTGGCCCAGCACTGAACAGAGATCCAGCGGTACTATCACCAATCATAAAAGTGCGATGACAACGGAGCAAAAATATTCTTATTTTGATGTTGGGTAGATGGCCGATGAATGATAGGTGGCTGGTTCCAACGAAGTGCATCAGTGTTGTCACGGTATTGAAGAGACACAGCCTGTTTCCCTGCTGGATGAGAGTAAGGACCCTCTAAGAATGCACCTGCGGTCTGACGCGAATCCTGCTGATCCTGACGCAGGACTAGGTTGCTGCACCTACTGGGGTGTACACTTGGTGTGATTGCGATGGAGCTGTTGCAAGAGAGTATTCAAGCGAGTAAGGCGGAGGATAGTATGTTGTTTGGTGCCTGCGCCTCGACTCTAGGTCACGGCTAAGAGTATGAAACATTCCAACCAAGTAACTCAGTTGCTATCCAATGGGGCTCTCACTCTCTTCTATCGAAAGTAATGGCAGATGGAGTGTTGACAGCACTCCACCAGGATCCGCCTCGATTCTCGGTAGGTGTTTGCTCTGAGACTATGGTGCTGGAGGTCGACGACCGAGACCAGCCCTCCATAGTTGCTGCTGGATGGAGAATGGGTACTCCATCCGCTGGAGTCCCACCTTGATTCTGATTCTGGACAGGATCTTGCAATGATGTCTCTTTGTTGCCATCCTTCGAAGTTTGAGAGCCCTCAACAATTACTGCTTCTGCTTGCACCGAATGGCTCAGCAAAGCAGCCCATTCACCACAGCCAAACTGGTGGTCACCATCGTCATCAGCATCATCATGAGCTATATTCTTGAACTCACTCAATGCTCCGTGGTAACTAGTCATCAACCTATGGGACAATCCAATATAATCTAAGGAAATTGACGAGGTGCCCATTGGTTCACAAACAACTCATTTACCTCTGTCAACAGGGTTCGAAGTTTGAGTTTTTTGGACGGTACTTGGCGTTGTTGAGAAAAGAAGGCACTAGATACTGCAGTTGGATTCACAAGCCCAAGTATTGTGTATTGTAATCAGAATAAATAATTGCACTACATTCGAAAGTCTCCCTTCTATACAATCAAAACCACATTCCTAAATAGATGCATCATCATTCAATTCAGCAGCACGTACTGTTCGTCTATTGAGTAAAGGCGATGTGATTCGTTGAAGAATTTTGGAAGCCTTCGTCTTTTTACCTCCACTGAAATCGGCAGGACTTGCCTTTGTCAAAGGGGATCCCATTGCTGCCGTACCGAAAATAATTGGAGAAGATGGAGCATCAAAGAAGTGTCCAGGCCGCTGATGGCTTGGAGTTAGCTCTTTCAATTCACTATTGCTCACCATTCCGACATTTTCTATCCCAGTAGAAACTGTATTGCTGTTTAGTAAACCGACCATGCTGGGTGAATCTACGTCATTGCCTCGATCAGTTTTGGAAGGAACTGCGTTGTTGATCAATCCTAACTTCAACCCAAGATTATTAAGTCTCTTTTTCGTTGGGCTGTTTAGAGCGACGCCACGCTTCTTGGGCGCATCTCTGATGGCAAACTTCGGAGCTTCTAGTGCTTTAGGCGAGCTGAAACTATTTTGAGCACCCAATAGATCAGCATGATCTCCACAACTTGGAGATGGCTGCGAGACAAAGAACAAAGACTCGTCATTATCTTTGCCAATATTCAGGGATTTTGCTCCATTGATCTTTAGATTCACTTGGATCTTTGTTGGTTTCTTTAGCTCTGCCCCTTTGCTTTTCGTTCTAGAACCTCCAGCTGATTTCATGTGAGTATTTTCTGAGATTTGCGACGTTTCTTCGCCACTGAAGGTAGCAAAGAATATGTCTTCGCCATTCGAAATTGGAAACTCAGCCGCAGCGAACTGAGAACTCGACAGGCCTTCAAAGTCTGTAGGAAATGCGAACATATCACGTGGGTCATTCACTGTTTCAGAGAGATTCCACTGGTCCCTGAAAGTCACTTGCTTGTTGACCTTTGAATGAGATTTTTCTCGCTCCGTATTTTCGTCATCATCGAGAGGGCTCAAACATGTCATTGCATTCCCACCAGGAGTCATTGTGCCATATGTCTCTACACAAACATCATCACGTTCAATAGTTACTTCATCGCTTACCCCCTGTGACGAAGAATCAGATCCCAATAACAACATATCCAAAGCATGAGCAAGTTCTGCTGCAGCAGAAAGTTCTTCATCTATCTTGGAATCAATACTGTTGCTGCTGTCATCTTCATTGATATCATCTCTGATCTCAGAGGCTTGCAAGAAACGAGACGCCTCCTCCAACGTTTCGCTGATTGTCTTGTTCTTGACTACCGTTTGATCGACTTGTTCGCTGCTTTTGTCAGCATCTTTCACATGCTTGACGTGATCCGCCGCTTCTTCAGTCGTCTCAACGATAGGCTCACTGTTATCTTGCTTCTCAGCTTTGCTCGGGCCATTCACTGCCAGACCGCCGCTTATCACCTCTTTAACATTGCCATCGACCGCATCACCACACACATCTTTAGCCATTGGCGACTCAGGCACGCCACTCTTGGCATAGCGTCGTTCCAGCACAGAAGCCAGCTCACCAATCACTTCCACTCCCTTGAACTTAACAGCTTGGGGCTTGGCGGCATTATCGACATTGAATGTGGTTGTCATTGTCTTGACAACAGGTTCGACAACTGTAGGAGCTGCTGCTTCTACTTCATTCGTGATTTCCTTTTTAGCACAAGTTGTCTTCACACTTGCAGCAAATCGAGGTGACTTGGGAGGCATAGTAGCAGTCTCGACAGGCTTGGAATGCTTCAATGATTTGCCAGCAGCCATACTAGGAGACAGAAGAGCATTACTCCTGGGAGACAAGACTTGATTCCTTGGAGACATGGTCTTATTCCTGGGTGACGAAGCCGAATTGATCTTTGATTTTCCATCCAAGGAACGACGCCCCCCAGAAGCTTTGCTTGGAGTCACAAGTGCCTTACTCCTTGGAGAGAGTACATGATTTCTGGGAGATACAACAATCCCAACACCTATGGGTACTACATTCTTGGGGCCCACACCAATGTCTGTAGGCGATGCAATATTATTCCTTGGAGTCAACATGCCTCCAGATGGATTTCGGGGAGAAAGTGGCACCCTGGCACCGCTACCACCACCACCACGAGGAGTTGTCGGCTGACATACCACACCATTGACCGAGTTCTCGGTATTTTCATCATCATAATCATCAAATTGAGCCAAGAAACTCGGTATCTTGCCCTTTTTACCACTTGTCTCTTTCTCAACCTTCTCGTTCCTATCCACATTCTCAGCATTCACTACGTTCACGTACTGGTCATCTCCTCGATTCTCAGCATCGCCCTCCTCTCGTAAAGCCCACTCACGAGCCCTAGCATGTCCATTCTTTCGTTCCTTCTTCATCTCCAATATCTTCCAAGCGGAAATGGCCACGGCACGTTCTTTTACATTTCGCATGTAATCGTCATTGTAGCCGCCTGCAGCTCCAAAAGTTTGCGGACGACCGAAGACAAGTTGATCTCCAGATTCATCAGACTCGTTATTAGGTACGTCGATTGGTTCGGAAGTTTGGATGGTGAGACGCGGTTGGCCCAGTTTGAACTTTTGGACAGGTCTGTCTTGAGCAGAATTACTCTGCACATTCTTCTTGGTGACGTTTAACTTCTTCTTGTTCATCTCGCGAATAATGTTGTCGTGCTGCTCAGTCTTGACGACTCCGTGACGAAGCTGCCCGCTGGATACAGACGATGTTTTTGAGCCTAGTTGTTTGGATTGTAGACCGGATTGGGTGCTGGCTGCGCCGTCTGTGCTTTGATGTGCCTCAGATTCGGAGGAAGAAGAACAGGGAAAGAGATCATCGTCGTCATCGTCTAGTAGGCCTGCAAGTGCTTTGATTCGATCGATTTCAGCCATGATGCCCGAATGACTGCTGTACTGCTTCGTTTAGGGCTCGGCTATTGGCTCTAGCTTCAAGAGATGTGCTTGAAAGACAACAGATGCGGAAGATTGGTGCCTTGAGATGCGAGGGGATGACTTGCCTGTAAGATTTAATATGTGTATCATATTATGTACAGGAATTGGTATGTCAAATTTTTTGGCGACAAATAATTGATGCCTATCTGAAAGCAAGCAAGAGCAATCAAGCGACAATCCAATCCCTTGAGCACGAGCAGCTGAAGCTAGCAGCAGCAGCAGCAGCAGCACCTCTTTTCACTTAATTCATCGTACAAACAATGAAATACAGCCTAGACAAAGTAGACCCTCTCCTAACTAAACTTCGCATCAGCGAAGGCCGTCACCACATCCCACCCCGCTCCGCCTCCAAACCATCCTGTCAAACCAACGAAGACTTGATCTCTCGATCCAAGCAACGTCGGGACTATCTCCAATCTTCCTACGAAGAATTGATAAAGTACGCGGTGCACGAGAATGTGAATAAGCCTGAGGAGGAGGTGGAGACATATCGAGGCACTACGCATCGCACACGAAAACTATGGGATTTTGACAATGAAAACGCCAGAGAGGAGCCCAGTCCACTACTTACAATGAGAAGAGATGATGCCATACAGACTGATAAGGCTTGGAGTGCCAAAGATGTAAGAAGGGAGGCACGGCAGTGTGTGACTCGACAAGTGCAAAAGGATTTGTTGCTGATAGAAGAGTTTAACGAGGGGGTGAAACGGAGGATTGCCAAGTATAGTCCTGTTGCAAAGAGGGATGATGCAAAGAAGTTAATGGAGGAGAAACGGCAAGCTGATCAAGAGGCGGCTAGATTGGAGTTGAAATTGAATCTGTCGAATGAAGAGAATAAGAGCACAAATGTGGATGATGGATATGGCAAGGTGTTGTCAGGAAAGCCAAAGGCTGCTCCACGCAAGGGTCCATATCGAGGCATCAATTTAGAGACCGAGACAAATCAAAAGAGTGAAGGGTATATGTCAATGTCTGAGGCTCGATTACAAAGAATTCGTGAATTAAACAAACATAATTACGAGGGGCGGGTGTCACGGTATTCAGAACCAGAAATAACTACTGAAAGGCAAGATTCTAAGAGTCAATCAAGTAGTGATACTACAGATGAGATTATGCCTCCGCCACCTCGTTACTTCAAACTCATCAAGGAAAGGACTTCACAGCCCGAGTCGACTGAGTTATACAATAACAAAGATGAACAGTTGCATCCTCTGCCTCGCTATCTGAGAAACATCAAAGAAAACAGTCATTCTCAACCAGAACTGGCAGAAATACCATCGTCCAGACCGCCATTTTCACCTCCCACAAGAGCCACCAAGTCAAGGTCATATACACAAAGTCTATCACCACCCAGACGGCCAATAACAACAAGGATGCAATTCTCAACTCCACCATCCAATGCAGATCATCAAACAATTAACGGATCACCGTCCTCGTACTACGTATCAACCAATGCAGACGGAGACGCGGCATCAATCAGATCAGGACTGAGTGATGGTACACCTGGTCAACGATCCAATTCCTCCTCATCAAGATCCAATAATGTTGCACAAACTACCTTATCTGTCATACTGGGAAGAATTGAAGACGCTAAGGATAATTTTAAGAAGGCATTAGTTGAAGATGATGTGAAGAAGCAGGCTGAGTTGGCAAGTTTGATTACTAGATTGGGCGAGGCGGCGATTGCAATGAGGAAGTTGGAAGATTTGTAATTGATATAGCAAGAGGTTTATTTGGAGATATCACATTAAGTTTTGTATACATTTTACCCTTCTAGAGTACTAAGCACATTAATTAGCTGCATTCGTCGCATTTTATTTATAGGCACTGTGTGCCAAGGTCCTAAACATCAACGTCTCGCCACACGTAAAGCCTCCCCAGGAATACCTGTAATGTTGCATTTCACTGTTCCCGCCACTAGTAAGTGCTGCGCACTCGAACGGACACACCGATCCTGTTCTCTGGTAAAAAAGTGAAAGTGAGTACTGTCGTAGTGGCCGGGCAGAAGAGAGTATGAACGAAAAAGTAAAGGTTGGACAAGGTTGGAGTTGGATTTTTGAGTTGTTCTCGTTGAGTACCAGTTCGATGTCCGTTTTGTTACCGTGTCTTGCCCAAAATGAAGTGAAAGTGGGTAATGTAGTAGTGGCCGGGCAGAAGAGAGTATGAAGGAAAAAGTGATGGTTGGAGTTGGATTTTTGAGTTCTCGTTGAGTACCAGTTTGATGCCCAATTTGTACCCGTGCGCTGCCCAAAATGAGGGTAAAAGGTCGTCGACGACGACGATGATTCTCGCGGCAAGGGACAACCGTACTACGGTGTGTCCGATTTTTACTAGTAAGTGCTGCGCACTCGAGCGGACACACCGTTCCGTTCTCTGTGGTATTGGTATGGTGAAAAAGTGAAGTGTAGTGCATGGGCACAAGAGAGTAAAAACTTCTATTGATTGTTTATGTGGTTGGTAGTAGTGAGCTGTAGTGAAAAGTGAAAGTGAAG
>JALLPI010001737.1:0-24416 GCA_036939935.1 Cyclotella atomus | reverse complement strand
GAGAGTAATGCAGGTGAGCAACTAGTGAGCTCTGTGTTATTTTGAAGTGACGATGCTCGAGGCAGGGATGGAGAATTTGTAGTTGAAACGTTTATGTCCTGCCGTGTCCATTAGCCGTGGCGCCTGCTCATGCGATGGGTGCGGTGCTATATTTTATATTTTAGCCCTCCATCTTATTGCTTATTGGGTCTAATGATGATGAGGGCATAGTGATGTCATTTGCATTTTTGCTGCTGGAGATATTATTGGTTCGACATACAAGCGTTGCTTGTTTGACAATACTAGATTGATGTGCAAAATCTCACTACTTCTGTCTTCTTTACTACTTTTCTAATGAACACTAGTTCAAAGAATCAGAATAACTTCTTGGCTAGTAATGCTACGTGTGATTCTTCAGAGCTTTGAACAGGCTTTAGGATAAACAGATCATACAACAACAAAGAAAATGGGGATATGTACTCAATATTTGCTGCCCCTTTTATGTACAGCTACCGCAATTTTTCAATCAAATGCACAAAAAGAAGATTATTACTGTGGAACGGATTTCATTTCAGCGGGGGAGTATTGTGCATTACCTTGTCCATCTGGAAGTGATAGTGATTGCTCCAATGCATTGGGGCCAGAGTATGTGTGTTTTTACTTTACGGGATGTGCGGAGAAGATTGCGAATGGTTTTGTCCCGGAGTCATTGGCAACTGAAGGAGCAGATGTGTCAACACCTGCTCCTATTGAAACAACTGTTGTAACACCTGCTCCAGTTGAAACAAGCGTTGTTACACCTGCTCCTACGAATGCTGTCGAGACAGAGCAGCCGACGCCAGTGCCTACAGCAGCAGCTGTGGAGACAGAATCTCCAACAGTAGTAGTTGAAACTCCAGCCCCAACAGCAGAAGCTGAAACTTCAGCGCCAACTCCATCACCTCAAGCTCCAATTGAAAGTGTACCGACCCCAAAACCTACAATGAGAACAAAAAGACCAACACCGCCTCCGGCTCCTTTAGTTGCCAATCCAACAACACCTCAACCTGTAGCTTCGTTGCCTCAAACCTCAAGCCCAACAACAAAACGTCCTACGTCAGCACCAACACTTGGTACAATTGAGACTATATCAACTGCCACAACAGATGAGCTAAATTTAAGCTCATCCACAACATCTACTTGCTACGGTTTCATTTTCAGTCTGAGATCGATGCCAGAAAGTCCAGTCGTGGAAGTGAAAAGCATTGACTTTTTGACGGCAAGTACGGATGCGTTAAAGTTTGAGTTGTATACCAAAGAGGGTGTCTACAGTGGTTTCGAGGTAAGTTACACAAGGATGGCATGAACAAGCGTAGACAAGTAGTGATGTGGCACATACTGACTTCTTCTTGATTCGCAGGGAAACTACGGCAGATGGCTTCTTATGGGAAAGGGACTTATCCAAGGCCAAGGGAGTGGTAGCTACACTTCCATCACCAGCGACCTCATCAGTTCAGTACCAGTGGATGGACTTGGTTCGACTCGTTCATTTTACTTGACTCTCAGTACAAAAGATATGATTTACAGGACCACATCATCTGGAAGCGCACCAGATGCAGCGGTGCAACAGAGTTCTTCAACATTGGAACTGTACGAAGGTGAAAGTGTTCAAGTATTCCCATTTCCAATGAGCGATACGGATGGGGCATACATTGGACCAAGCCAGTTCATAGGAGCAATTTATTACGATGTGCTTCCTTGCAAGCCTCTTGAAAAATATGGGGTTATTTATACGCTGCCTTGTCCAATCGTCCCAACAATTAGGTAAGTTCCAACTCTCTTGAGTTCAGTTGAATATGATGCGAGACTCACATTTGGCATGAATGATACCAAAAGTCCGGCACCATCGTCCGAGGCACCCACTATTCCACCTTCTCCTGCCCCAACAACATCAAACAATCCGTCCATGACACCTACGTATTACCTAACGCCTGAGCCGAGTTATATGCCAACCACAACATCTCCGACCATATCACCGCCTCCAACTGCCTCTCCAACCGATCCACCCAAAGAAGCAAGCAATACCGAAGTAAACATTGTGTTGGTGATGAGAAACACATTGAACAGGAACATGACAGCAGAGGAAGAGAAATCATTCAAGGGGAATTTACTCCCGTTCTTAAAGACAGGGCTTTCACTTCAAGGTGATGGTGTGAGGGTAGAAAAACTTGATATATGGTACCAGGAGCAAGTGGATTGGTCTCAGAGAAGGTTGAGAGATTTGCAAGAGAACCAGTTGGCATCGACAGCCGTCACTCTTATCCTTGGAGTGGCTTATTATGAGTCACCCGATGAAGATCCCAGTGATGCTGTAGTGGATTTTGTTGCGAAAGCTGAAGTGTCTATCATTAACCTGTTCAGAGGAAACGATGAAAATGTCTTCCTTTATCAGATTGATGCATTGGAGGCTAGGGCTATTGATCAAGTTACTTTGTCGCCAGTGGCAGCACCCGTTTCCGTTGAGCAAACGCAGAGATCAGTTGATAAAGTGGATGCAACATCCGGGGGAATCTCTGGAGGAAGTAAGCATGTTACTTGTTGATTGTAGTTGTTGTGGACGATGTTTTAGAATGCCAAGTCTCGTCTTTGTTTCTCTATACGCAGCTTACGCTGGAATTGGTATTGGTGTCGTGGCAGCTTGCATAATCGCTGTTGGATCGTCTTGCTACATCTTCAAAAAACGTTACGGTACAAGACCAATCTCGAAACGAATGTTAGAGATAGAAGAAGTTGAGGAAGATCTCGAAGCAGGTCCATTGGATTCATCACGATGTGTCTCAAAGAAATCCAGTAAGAAGTCTAGCTTGCAGGGCTCGAATACCAGTCGCAGTTCTAGCAAAAAGTCCAAAGGATTGAACGACTCCAATACGTCTAGACGGAATTCATTTAATGGCGATGATGACTCTTCAGACTCATCGCAATCCTCTGACAACTCAAATAATGAGCCAAATAACTCTAGACTGCGTGACTCTAAGAAGACTAGCTTACAGAGATCGAACACCAGTCGCGGTTCTGACAAAAAGTCCAAAGGATTGAAGGACTCCAATACATCTAGACGAAACTCATCGAAGTGCAATGACGACTCTTCAGACTCATCGCAATCCTCTGTCCCGGCCAAAACTATTGATGATATAATTGCTGACTCTGATAGGGTGACCAGCAAGAAGAGTCGTTCTCATTCTTCCAGCAGCAGTGACTCGTCTTCAGATAGTGATTCTGAATCGTCGAGTTCTTCCGAGGACAGTCAATTGATGAGAAAAGTTCAGCAAAGAAGACTTGACCGTGCCGAATCCAACATGGCACTTGCTAGGGGGGAGGAAGTCAATGAAAAGCGCAACACAATTCTCACTGGGCTAACTATTGGGGTGAATGTTGAGGATGACACGTCAGTAGAAGCTCCTAGTCAGCCCGTGCAAAGCAACAAGTTAGGTGATCAAAGCAAGACTGATAAATGGAAGAAACTCTCTAAATCTGTGGCGACTGCCTCTAAGGTTTCGCGCTCAATGAAACAGCACTCAAAGTCCAGTGAAGTTGCCGGTGTGGGACAAGATAGTGGCATTGATAAAAATGTGTCCACCAAGGACAACTGGAAAAAGCTAAGCAAATCAGTGACGACNCGAGGCTATTAAAAAAGACAACTGGAAGAATCTCAGCGACTCGGTAATTGCCAAAGCCGCCGAAGAAACAAATGGAAAGTCGGAAGGGCTGAAAAGCTCACTAAAAGATCAAGAAGAAAAGGCCGATGTAAGAAAATCAAAAGCCAGAGCAAAAGACGACTTGAGGCAATCCAGACGCGCCAGTTCAGATCGGCCTCAATCAAGAGTGAGGAGAAGGATCTCGTCGGAAGATTTCAATGCATCCGCAGACTTAAGGAAATCTTCGAAACAATCATCATCAAAGCGAAGCTCTGACGACTTGAGGAAATCCCGACGTGCCAGTGGCGATGACGACGTGAGAAAATTGACTAGGTCTAGAACGTATGGAAGCTCAGATGACTTGAGGCAATCCAAGAAATGGTCAGATGATCTGCGGCAATCAAAGAAAGACGCACCGAGAAGAGCACGGGGCCCATCGGAAGATTTCAATGCATCTGCACCATTAAGGAAATCAATGTCGAGCACCGAGGACTTGAGAAAATCTTCCAAGCAAAGGCGAAGCTCTGAAGACTTGAGGAAATCCAGACGCGCCAGTGTCGATGACGACGTTAAAAAGCTGAGTAGATCTAGAAAGGAGAGTTCAGATGACTTACGGAAATCCAAACCCACGCAAAGATTGAACTCTATGTAAGATGCCTTCTAATGAAACTTAACCTAAATGATATTCGTTTCTACATACCAGTACTTGAGAATAGTGTGCTCACTACAATTCACATGACTGAGATACGTGCAGTAACCTGCTCTCAAAACCCGACCTTTAACTGGGTGCAGTTCTTGCGTTAAAGATCGCTGCAGTTCATCTTTGTTTTGCTTGCCGCAGATCACCTGTGCTTGGCTTGGATCTTCTCAAGTCATCTGAGCTTCCATACGTTCTAGACCTAGTCAACTTTCTCTCGTCGCCGTGGTCACTTGCCCGTCTGGATTGCCGTAACTCATCTGAATTTCGCCTTAATGAGGCTTTTCTCGACGATTGCCTCAGTGGGTCTGCACCCCGATCGGATTTTCTCAGGTCTCCAGAGGACCTCACTCGCGATAGTTGTAGATCAGAACTAGCACGTTTGGATTGCCTCAAGTCATCTGAGTTTCTTCTTTCTTCTGTGCCTCGGGATTGCCTGAAGTCGTTGGTGCTTCGTTTTGATCGTCTCAAGTCATCTGAGCTTCCCTTAGTTCCTCTGGTTGACTTTCTCAAATCATCGCCGTCACCAAGACGTCTGGATTGCCTCAGCTCATCTGTATTTCGTCTTGTGGCATGTCTCGACGATTGCCTCAGTGGGTCTGCGCCCCGATCGGATTTTCTTAAGTCTGAAGATGAATTGACGACTTCACTTGCAACCTTGGCCCAATTATCTTTAGACTTGGATCTTGACCTGGCTTTTGGTTTCCTCTGATCGTTTGTTTCCGCATCATCTTTGATTGAGCTTTTCAGGCTTTTCCAGTGGTCTTTCTTCCCACGTGAATCATCAACTGCTGGTATGGCAACTTCCACTTCTGAGTAGCTGATATACTCGGATTCAGAAATATTCAAGTCATTCGAAGGATTGCTATTTGGTGGTAGACCATCATCTTGCACAGTTCGCTTGATATCACCAGCTTGAATCGATTTGGCGAGTGTTTTCCATTGCTTATTTCGTTTCATTTCGGGCAAACCCTCATCCATACGATCACTCCCCAAATTCTTGACATCACCAGCCTGTAGCGATTTGCTTAATTTCTTCCAGTGATTACTTTTTTGGGGTATGCCAGGAGACTCATCAAGACCAGCAAGATCATTGGTGCTGTGTCTCGATCTCATTTTATGTACTTCATTACGACTGTCTTCGTGTGCAGCTACATCAGGATTTGATGAGCGCTTCTTCGTTAGGCCAGTCTTCTTATTTCCCGAGCGTTTTTCTTCTCTCTTTAATGATTCGAATCGCTTCGAAGCCGATGAAATGTTCGCCAGTTTTGCATTGTTGCCCTTGGCTCGTTCCTTGGCTGCAGAAACAATCTCACCATCTAGAGATTTGCTGAGAGTCTTCCAATGATCTTTTTTGAGGGGTTTCTCTTCGTTGGATTTGCCAAGCCCAACAAGATCATTAGTGCTATGTCTCGATCGCAATTTCTGTTGTTCACCCATGTCTTCTGGTGTTATATCAGGGTTGGACTGCGAAAGCTGCTGCTTCCGCCTCTTGTCACCCTGTTTTCTTTTTGCACGGCGCTCCTCGACTCTCTTCATCAAGTCTCGATCCGCCTTGGATGAATCCGATGATGATGCGGACGACAATGAACCTGACGACTGGGTGCAATGCATGGGAAGATCTTTAAATGGATTCTCTACGTCGCAGAATGCTTTATCTTTTGAGCCTCGCTCGCTGCTGCTGCTACTTTCAACTTTCCTTTGCGTCTTGGAACGCTTTGATGGTTCGCCACGAGATATGATTCTGCTGCTGGTGCTGTTTTCACTGGAAGACGAGGACCCACTCTCACTGCTAGAATCATCCTTCATGGGCCCATCAAGAGCTGCTAAATCTTTCACTGATGTTGAATAATTAGACTTCCCAATCTCTAAATCTCCTACTTTCAAGGTCCTATCTGACTTGACTTCTTGACGCTTTCGAACGAGGTAGTAAGAAAGCCCAATTCCTGCAATACAAAATAGTACAGCCCCGCCTGCTAAACCACCAAACACTAGATACGGAATTTCCATTAGGCATGGATTGACATAATAAGTATTGATATTGAACATGCACTCACCTGCCCCAGAACCATTTGAAGGTTGTTCAGGTGTCTGGCTTTCTATCACTTCTGATTTGGGTGCTGCCACAAGAGCTTCAGCTGACGCATCTATGGGGATCATCTCAGGCGAGGATCGAATTTGATCCAATGAAAAGAAGAAAGGGAATTCATCCTGACCCTGAAGCTCCTTCACAAGCTCCTCTCCATTAGCTTCCAATAACTCTGCTGCAGCCTTTGCAATCTGATCATCCGAATATTCACCTTGATACGAAGTATAAAGAAGTAATGTCGCCGATGTAGAAATAATCTCTTCAAATCCCACATCTCCTTGCAGCTCTCTGCGTTGATCATCTGATATCCACTGAACTTGCTCTTGATTCAACACTTCAATAATTTCAGTTGAAAATGAACAACACCAAAACTCAAAGATCTTCATCAACTCATTTATGAGCATGTCTTCTTCATCAATTGTCATTTCTCTATTAGCCGTATTGTGCAGTATTAACTCAACGTATGCTTTAGCTTGACCGGTTGGAATAGGCGACGGTTCGGCTGTTGGTTCACTTGGAGAATTGACTTGATCATCAGGTGAAGTTGTGCCAGTAGGTGTCTGCTTCTCTGTACAACCTGTAAATAGAAAGCAGGTATAGTTTTGGCCAAGGGCATTGATGCATTCGTCATTATAGCCTGTTGGACATGGTAATGGACATTCCTCGACTGCCTGAAAGTAATCTGTGCCGCAGAACCCATCTTGGGTATTGCTGGAAACCACTGTGGTAGGTTCAAATGAAGTCAAGACAGGTGTTGTTGTGAGGGATGCCGATTGAGTAGATGAAGTAATTGTTGTATTTTCAGTTTGAATAGATGCGGTTGAAGTAGTTGCTACTTCAGTTGACGAAGTAACTGATGATGTAGTAGAACTTTCAGTCTGAATAAATGAAGTTGTAGTCGTTGCTACTTCAGTTGAAGAAGTAATTGCTAATAATGTTGGACTTTCAGTTTGGATAGGTGCTGCTGTTGGCTTATCTGTCTCCAAAGCAGGAGTGGGTGACTCTGTTTCGACAGCAGCAGCAGTTGGTGCAGGAGTTTGAACAGCAGTAGGTGATGGTGATGGCTTTCCAGTTGGAGACTCTGCAGCCGCAACTGATTCTTGAACAGACACTTTAGCCGAGCATCCGGTAAAGTAATAACATGCATAGGCATCACCTAGGACCTTGGTGCATTCAAAATCGAAACCAGAAGAACATGGCAATTCACACGCCTCTTGTGCTTGTGTGAAGTCGGTGCCGCAGTAATAATCTTCGGTCTGGGCGTGAATCTGGAAAATGGTGGTCGTTATAACTGATAGAATCAGTAGGAGAGTATGTGCCATCATTTTGGTCAAGATACGTTGAATGAATTGACGTTCGTTGATGCTGTTGCAATAACTGTGGGCTGTTGGCGATGCAAGCAGCAACTTTGAGACATGTACACCAAGAAGTACACTACAATGGCTGCAAATTAATTACAGGGTACAATTTGGTACAATCAGCAAGAAATTCAATAACAAATACATCGACCGCTTGTTTGTGTCCTTGCCGTTGAATACCAGTAAAGCAAATATTAAGGCGCCCGCAAATCGATTGCACCCGCATCCAATATATGTCAAAACTCACCGCCTCCTTAGACGTGTTCTGAGCAATAGAAACGACAGATCTCGTGGCTTCCATGCATCATCTTTGTTATTATATTTGGTTTTATTGTTTGCACAGCGGTAGCGGTGGCTCTGCCCTTTGCCGGCTAGCAACTACTTTAAGTAGCAAGAAAGCAACGCAGGTGAAGAGAAGAGACAAGAAGTATGGTATATAGCGTTTTGGGTTTTGGTCTTGTGGACTCTATCGTACCGGTGAGGTGGTCGAATAAAAAAGGACATAAAAAAGAAACGTGTTGGGCCTTGACGTGGTACGTTAGCAACTTTCGTGGAAAGAATAGAAATGTGTTCGGCCTTTGAGTTGAATCGCCTGAGACTCCGATTAAAATTCAACGTTCAACGTTTAACTTGGCATTTCATCTTCAATCTTCAATCAACCTCTCACCGCCCATCCATCGCCTCACTCGCCTCTCACAACATTATCAACCATGAGCACCCTCCGCCTAGCAGCATCACGATCCTACCGCAACGTAGCAGCGGATACCACCACCGCATCCGTGCCCAATGCGATACTAGCCCGACACCTCTCCGGGTTTCAGGGCCCCAATCATCGAGGGATGGGAAAAGAAGGCGGCGGCAAAGGTGATGGTGGGAGTCATCGTAGTCCCAAGGGGTGAGTGAGTTGGTTTCACGGTGATTCATGAAGAGGAGGGCTGCTGTAGTTGGATAATGGGTGCAGTTTGAGTTACACGCAATTTGTTGAGGATGTACATGTGCTAATTGATTGATGTGTTCACGCATCTCTTGATGGGTATATATTTGGAGAGGTGCTGTTGACCGTAACAACGTGTGTCAGTGATTGATGATAGATTAGGCTCTGGAAGGGTATTATTGATTTACTTCTTCTAAAGATGATGAATAAACTGCAAGGATGTATTTGGTTAGATCTGCGAAAGTTGTGTGTTTGTTGAATGTAAATTTTCCTGCGGCTGTTAGATCTCAGATCAATTTAGATAGTTGATGGTTTATGTCTCATAAGCTGCTTCACTTTGATGTTTGCTGTGTGTTCCATGGTTGCCATTTCACTCGTTCAGGCGGCCGCATTTCATCAAATATCAACAGCATGGCAATGATGTGCTCGTGCTCATGTCTTTACTCAATTGTTTTGCTCATACACCTTTATTATCGAGTACTTCATTCAACAATTAGTGTTCAAGCATCTAAAACAACTTTCTAACCTTTCCCAAATTCTCTCGTTCCATCATTACAGTGGAGGAGCATTTGCCGAATTCCGAGCCAAACGCGTAGCAGCACTCAAACGCGATCTCGAGGCAGCCAAAGAAGCCACCGCCGCCGAGGGAAAGCCACCAGTACGTCCTTCCACAGTCCAATCCACACAGCAGGATACACATCATCGTCCGGGTCGTGTGCCCCATCGTGGTGGACCGCCCAAAGAAAACTTTGCCGATAAGGTACTCAAACCTGCATCCAAGGGCAATTTGCCCGAAAATGAGGGTGGAGGTGGACCCAAGCATACCAGTGGTATACCCAAATTAATCCATCGGAAACCCATCGGGCATCAAGTGCACGATGCCGAGCAACTCAGCAGTGCTGGTCCCGTAGGACAACGCAGGAGCGGTAGGGCTTCGGTACGAGGTGAAATGAGCCTGATTCAGGGGGATCTCGGCAGAATGGATCGTTTTGCCAATGTGCCACCTCCGCTCATGCCGGAGAGGGAGCGTAGTAGGGGAAGGAATCGCACGTATCTGCAGCAACAGCACTCGAATCCTGCCATGGCATTAGATCAAGATAAGACCAAGATGAATCAGTATTTGGGTATGAATCATTATGCTTTTAATGTGGATAATCAAGATGATGATGGGTATGATAGCGATGCGGATTTGGAGCCGGTGTGTGGACCGGAGGACCCGGATTATATGGATTTGGAAAGTCATGAACATGTGAGGAAGGGGGAGGATAAGTTTATTTTTGATATGGATTCGATGATGGAGTTGACTCCGGAGGAGCAGGCTCAGTGTGAGTTTTGTCTGTCTCTTTGATCGTCATTCTCCATGTGTTTTGATTAGCATCTAATTTTTACTTCTTCGTTTTATTGTGTAAACAGCAATCAGAGACGGCCGCTTTCGCAGAGATGTCAACCCCGAAGATATCAAACCGTGGGAAAACACTTATGAATACAATTGGTACTACCGTGATGTTACCAATCTTGACGACGATATGCTCCTCGAGCCATTGAAACCCGTGTCTAACGCCATGCTACCTCTCCGACCTCATGGGCCCAAAATCGACGACTTTATCGAGGCAGCACACGATCATCCTTCTAGATTTATCACGATGGAGAAAAAGTTTGTTCATACGGACAGTAAGAGGGAGCCTCAACCCATCTTTCCCAAAGGACGCACTCATCCAGATGAAGAGTTTGTGAATGGACACAAGGGATTTTTGTATGTCACCGGATTGGTACCGCAAATTGATGACGCTACTGGGGCCGTTAAGGACTTTGAAGATCCTTTGCATAAGAATTCAATTGCTGACACGGTTTCCAAGCTATTTGGTGTCAATGCATTGGATGTGTCTCCTNCCTTTGCATAAGAATTCAATTGCTGACACGGTTTCCAAGCTATTTGGTGTCAATGCATTGGATGTGTCTCCTGCATCCTCTACTTCGGCATTTATTGGATTTGCAACCAAGTTAGATGCCAAGAATGCCATGATGAATTGCGAGAATTTACTGAGCGTGAAGCATCCTACCAAGATTGACAAGTATGAAGCGCCGGTCGAGTTTAAAAGCAATCGCAAAGGACGAAAAGAAAAGTATTTTGTCGGCAATTCATCCCCCGAGTCTATTTTGAAGATAACTGGTATTCCTCCCGGAGTCACTTCTGCTGAATTGTTTCAGACTTTGTTCCCACCGGGTACAAAGTTGGATGCCATGTTTGGACCCCTTGGGGAAGATGATTACCTCCGTCTCTCGGATACTGCAGCATTAGTTCGCTTGGCTTCACCTGACCTTGTGTCAAAAGCACTTAAAGCTTCAGGCATTGCAAACAATGCAGCTGTGTTGGGACAACGCTCGATTCAAGTCTTTCGAGCAAAACGCGAGCGTGTCTTTGACGGATGGGATAGCTCCTACCTACGCCAATATGCCGCGTCCAAACTGGGCAACAGATTGTTTGTGACTGGAGACGTGCCACCGCAGGATCTATTCCTCAGCCACAATGACTTGATGCACATCTCTGGACTGCCACCCACTGTGACGCTCCAGGATCTCGCAACCTTTTTCCAGCCCTTTAGTGCCGACAGTCGTGACGTATACGGTTCTTCTCACATTGTTCGTTGCTCGCAAGGGAAACCAACTGGCACCGCCTGTAAGTGGAGATCTCTATATGATTGCTACATCAGATGTCACATGAACAACTCACGATTTATATCTTCATCAAAAGATGTTGGCTTCGAATTGCCCGGAGAGATTGATGAGGTAATCGAAATGTACAAGGGCAAAACCGTAATGATTGGGGGATGCAAGGTGCAAATGACACCAGTGAAAGACAAGCTACTCCGAAGAGGAAAACGCGAAAGTGCCCGCCCTGCCCGCACAATTGAGCAGCTCAACGATGATCTGTACAACTGGGAGAAGCACGTCAATCCGAAAGATATCAAAGAACTCGAGGAGAAAGGCATCAGCAAAGATATATTGGACGAAGCCATGCGTAACTTGCGTGCCAACAACCGTTCTTTTGCCGGTGACGATCAGGCCATGCCCGGTGAACGTATTTACGAGGACAGGCCCGTCGGATCCATGTATAAACATGCCGTGCGTTTGTATATCAAGCTTCTTAAAGAGTGCGCTCCTACGAAGGAGAATCCTGGAATGATGTACGAGGCCATGTTTCATCGTGACCAGCCTGTGGATTTATCGGTGTTTGAGTATGAAGCTGAAAGGATTAAGGCTTTGCGCAAACGAGGAATCTAGTAGCGGTTGACTTTAGTGGCGAGATTTGGTAGATTAAGATATTATAATTTAAACTTAACAGTAACGGTGGCTTAAGACTTCGTTCACAGCATCTCTCTGCTCCTCTAGTTGAATACTACAACATTAAATGTTAATACTATGTACATCATAGACATCCTGCCATTAAGCAACAAGAATGCCCTCAGAGAATCTCAATGGCTAGAGAGTCCCAAGAAAAATCGCAGAAAAAGAGGCCACACACCATGCTTCGAATGTGGAATTATATATTCTCTCCGCTCTGTGTTTTATAACCCCTGACATTCTGTCGATTCTTGTTTTTCTTGCAACCATTTTTTCGTCTGCATCCGCTTCCCGTTACTCCGTTGTAGGTGCTGTATGATCCGCCCCAACTACTGCTGCTGCCACTACTGCTGCTGCTACTGACACTGCTGCTATCACTGACACTGTTCCCACTACTGCTGCTGCTGCTACTACTACTACTGCTGCTACTACTACTGCTGCTACTACTGCTGCTGCTGCTGCTACTGCTTGAAAATTCCAAGGTAGTCTCCTCACTGGAGCCGCTATAAGAGCTATTCGATTGCGATGAGATAAAT
Organism: Cyclotella atomus; assembly: GCA_036939935.1. Lineage (NCBI taxonomy): Eukaryota > Bacillariophyta > Thalassiosirophyceae > Thalassiosirales > Thalassiosiraceae > Cyclotella > Cyclotella atomus. The sequence continues at coordinate 11,807 of JALLPI010001737.1, read as the reverse complement.
GTCGAAGTTTTACCCAATAAATCAGACATGGAGAGCGTTTGTCTTTCTTCCTTGCCGCTTGCGAGAGCTCGTTCACCTCGGAGCTTCTGCTGCTGCTGCTGCTTTGCGGAGCCACTGGCCATTATTAGGGGTAGGAGGAAGAGAGTTCGTTTCACCATTGTATTGTTATTTGTGATTTGAGATTGATCTTCTGGCAGTTGCTGTGGACGTCAGAGTTAATGAAGGATGAGCCCCTGCCGGTAGATTGATGATGTGCACCAACAAATAATGTGGTTGTTCTGCAAGCAAGCAACGACAATTATTGATGTGGTGGCGGAACTTTGATGGTGCACCATCTCATATTCAAAATTTGACTTCCCACCAACGGAAGTATGAGCTTAATAAGATCTCACGTTTCTACGTTAATAATATCTGACGTTTCAACGACAAACGAAAGAAGATCACGCCAAATATTTGCTGATAACGCACTACCTCTGTTGGGGAAAAGAGATACGTCTCTGATTTTCCCGCCACCTCCGCCATCTTTCTTTTCACGAAGCGCGGAACCACCCGCCAGTCATCGTTTAACCTCCTCATCCATGACGGCGCTGTCTGTACAGTGCTGACTGACATCTACAAACAGGATAGCAAGTCAGTCATCTCTCACACATTCAAATTGTGAACCATGGCGAAAACAAAGGCAGCCAAGCGCAAATCCAACAGCAACTGGACAGGAGCCGACCACTCCGATCGAACCGCCAAGCGCATCGCATCCCTCCAAAAGAAGCAGCGCAAGCAGCAGCAAAAGCTCCTGGCCAAACAAGAAACCGACAATACAGACATCAACGATGCCGTCAAGCAACAGCCCAAAGTCAAGACATCCAAACGACCTCGCCTCTCCTCCCAAGTACCACACAACACCTACAAACGAACTCACCTCGCACACGACAACCAACATACAATCGAGATGTCCAAGCTTCGTCTCGCCACCTCTCAAATACAACGACAGGTTGATTTCCTCCATCAACGCCTTGAATCGTGGGATCCATCCGATCCTACCAACGATTTCATTATAAAGGAAGATGATAATGGACAAGTGGTGGTGACGGGAGATGTCCGAGAGATTGAACAGCGGATGGAGGTGGATGCCTTGAATCGAAGGATGGATGAGGAGGCGAGAGAGAAGGCTAAAGGTGAACAGATTTTGATTGAGGCGCAGAGGGGTGTTAATTCTAGTTTGGGGAGGAGAAAGGGTGAGTGAGACTTCTTGACCTTTCGTTTGTAATGTATTTTAACACACGAATGATAGGTTGACGCTCACAACATGTGTCAATCACTATCATTACATTGAATGAAATTAATGCACAAAACAACCAACCGCCACCAACATTAAGCCAATCTGCGAAAGAAGCCACGTCCAGGACCCGAAACGTGGAAATTACGAGGTGCCGCCCGTCCAGCATGGCAAGTTTACGACTTTGACACTCGATATGTCGATCCTCACATAAAAGCTTTGGAAGACCATAAAGAGAGGATGAAACGTTCGATTAATGTGTTTACTCTTTGTCGTGGGCGTTTTGCAATGGATTATCCTCCTACATCAACAACAAACAATACCAATAATACTACCAACAGCAACAACAAGCAAGACGACAGCGAGTTGTTCATCCCACCACAGCCCCATTGTAGAACCTACCTCTCACTCCTAACCCAACTGGGCTCTCTCCACCTAACAAGAAAGAATTATGCCTCCGCCCGATCCTCCTTCCTCTCCGTCCTCGAATTAGAAGGATACCACCACCCCTCATCCATCACCAATGCACGCAATCAACTAATGAACATGTATCTATCTACCAATCGACCATTTGCCGCACGCCAATTGTGGAATATGTTACCAAACGATACTTCTGCTTGGATACGTTATTCTGCCGCATTGATGGAATATGTATCGTGGAATTTGTTGGGTGAAAATGGTTCATCTCAAATTAATGCCGAAAAGGCATTGGCGGATGCTATAGAGGGTAATGTGTATGTGGTCTATGCATTGGGATGGAAGGATGTGTTTGATAGGGCTATGGAGTATACGGTGGATGTGGTGGAGTGGGGTGATGGTGGGGAGTCTGGATCGATTATCGAGGCTGTGGAGTATTATGGTTGTGGTTGTTTGGAAGATGAGGAAGAGATGGAGAGAGGTTTGGCTGTTTGGTTGGGTACTGATGGTAGTTTGGATTGGGTACGTAGTTTTGTATTGAGAGTGTTGACTGATGAGGATTATGGAAGACAGTATAAGGATGTTAGGAGTGTTTTATTGGGGTGGGAAACGAGATTGGCAAAGGAAGAGGAGGTTTATGAAAAAGAAAAGGAATCAACGAAAGAAATGTCTGAAAGTGGTGACATCATGGAATCAGGCGACAATAAAGAAGAGGAAGAGGAGCCCGACTTGCTAATGTATGCAGGAATGTTCAGGACAGCGATGGACTGGTTGCAAGATGCGGGTGAGTTCAAAAAGAGTCCTACAGACAATTACATTGTGACTGTTGCCAATGATGACAGAAAAGAAACAAAACCAGATGCTCCAATGATTTTTGATCAGCGAAGTGACTCTGAAAGTGATGGAGACTCTGGTGATAGTAGTGAAGAGGAATGAAAAGAGACTTGTAAATATCTAATAGAATAAACAACCGACAGGAGCTTGCTTGTGTTATTGTCACTGCAAATGATCATGCACAAGGCAAAGTGGCGAGGGGGTACCGTATTGTACGCTTGTACGCTACAATATAAATAGAGAAGAGAGAGACCCACCGCACGGACGCCAGTCAGACGGAAAATCCTCTCAATGAGATTTGCCGTTGTTTGTTAGCCCATATTTCCGACGCCACACCCCACCACAACAAAGCAACCATGGTCTCCCAAGCCGAAGTCGCCGAAATCAACACCTACTTCCGCAACCGAATGGACGAGTCCAAGAAAATCTGGGCCTCCCGCGGAAAAGAAGCCCGCATCGCCGCTCTCAACGCTCGCGCCGCCCAAAGCCCTCCCACCTGGCGTCAACTCAAGGGCGTTCCCCTCATGTTGCACGAGATTGGACACGTGGGCAACAGGCCCTTCATGATTGGATTTGGAGTCAGTGCGGTCATTGCTCTTTGGGTGCAGACCAAGTTTACGGATGAGATGAAGGAGAGCAGTCCTTATTGGAGTCAGTTCCATTTGAAGAAGGCTCCTGCTGGTCATTAAAATGGGGGGAGTGTGCCGTGTATGTTTTATAGTGGAGATTTGACATATTAATGGTGAAGTGATGGGGAGGGGGTGCGATTGGGGCCGATAATGATGCAGCAGTCGCGCTTGACAACCTACAATTTACGGGGGGATCGTTGGATGCAAATGAATTTCAATTGCATCTCTCCGAGCGCTGGCAGAGTGTAATGTTGGATAAATACATGACAAATGTTAGAATGATTTGTATCACAAACGCATGATTTATTTGGTACAAACTTAATGATAACCTTTGTCATCTCTTCTCACTCTGTCACATGTCACCTTTCATTCAATGCTTTTACCCTCTTGCTTTAACATAGTTATTTTTGTAGAGAATATCTCTGAACAGTTGTGTGCGAACATTCCCGTTGCAGCCTTAGTGCAGAAAGGCAAGTTGAGCAAAAGACTCAAAGTATTTGGCAAGGTAGGTCATGATGGCGTCAAGCATCCAGCATAGTGTACATTTGGGCCCAAATTTGGCAGCTGATATTCTCAGCCACCACTGGTGCGATTTTCATTGTGATTGTTACATTGAGTCCATTAGTGTCTGAGTCTGAGTACAAACTGTCTCATTCAAGAGGTTTTGAAAGAATCATATCAGTGGGAATTGGTTTATTTGTGATTGTGAGGTGTTTTCAATTCCAACCAAAGTATCTAATGAAAAATTAGAAGTGAATATTGCTCCAGTTCTAGAAGACTTCCTTGTTATGATTCAGGTAAAAGTAAAAGGATTTTCCAACTCACATCAGATTTGTGCTTGACAAAGGCAAAAAATGCTTAACATGTTATTACAATTAAAATTAACACTTCATTTTTATATGAACTTGGGACCATTGCTGGGAATGAGGCAAAACACGAAAGTAGGCACGTAATGATGAGGCAATATCAGTAAAAGTAAAGACTCTGTACAAAGAGCAAGCCCTCATGATGGCAATTCCAAAAAGAATGAGAACTAGATGTTCAAATGAAAGCAGAAAAGGAGGAATCAGCAGTAATGACTCTGAGATGTTCACACTTGTTCTGTGTCAAGTGAAAGGGCCCGAGGTGCTGACAGGTGACAGACAGCTGTATTAGGGACCCTAAGTTGTTGACCAAAGAACCCAGCTATTAGCCATTATAATGTACTTTAAAATTGCCAAATGCATTGTGCAAAAGATGCATTACATCCTCATAATACAGCTACATAAAGATGCTCTTGCTCTTGCTCTGAGCTCACTAAGTACTACTAACTATCTAAAGGCACCAAGACGCTCTTGATCACAACATATCCCATCAGAAACAGATCAAGTCACTAAAATGATGCACTAATTGGAACAACGCCCACTACTTAGAACTTTGATCCCAAAGCCCAGTGTGCGAAGGACGAGGAGATAATAAAAGTCGTTAGAATTTACATTTATCAGCACACATATTGCCACCCCTTTGTTTAATATGTAAGGATATCTTTCTACAAAGACTCTATCACAGTCGCCATCTTTAGAAGCAGCCCATCAAATAATGCCCTTCCAACCTAACCTGACAATACTAGTTGCTGTTGACAGATGATTTGGAGCTTGTTAGCAACAAATTTCTCACCAACTTTGCATTGGTTTAGAACTGCCCATGGTGCAGAATTGAAACCAATTGAAATCCAGTTAGATATGCTCAACATTATCAATTATCATCATGTTTTGTGAGCAACTTGCACATGAATACAATCAAGGTGAATAGTCTGTTCCATATCTTAAAATCTTTGTCCAAGATGTAGTAAGGAACCTAAGAGGTATCCTACCAATCAATTGAAATGTTCGTGTTCTAAGAACACAACAACAAACCATGATGTGAACAAAGCCAACAATGGCACAAAGGACATAAACCATAAAACTTTCACATCATAAAACGAAACCATGCTCCGCACACGCCTCCTAAAATCACCCACCACAGCACCATGGCTGTCCACCATCTCCAACAAAGCAATCCCAACAATCAAAAACTACATCAATGGTCAATTCATCACCCCATTGTCCACATCCGACGACCCCATTCACATCTACGATCCATCCACCAATCGTCACTTGGCCAACATTATATCATCGCAATCTTGCACATCCAAAGCCATTGAAGCAGCCTCAGCAGCCTATCCATCCTGGTCATCCACCCCAGTTCAAATCCGCCAACGATTCATGCTGGAATATGCGCACGTATTGCATAAGAAGGAGGTGCGGGAGGAGATCGCCCATTGGATCACGCTGGAGATGGGTAAGACGAGCGTTGATGCCATGGGGGATGTGTGGAGGGGGTTGGAGGTTGTGGAGGCTGCTTCGAGGGTTGGGAGTGAGATGTTGGTGAGTGTGTTGGTGTTTTGTGTGAAGATATGATTTGTGTTGATCTGTATGCTGATATTCATTCTTTTGATGCCAAGAGCCTTTTTGCTATTTGGACGCTATGCTATAAAGCTAACATATTGATGGTTTCATTCATATTATACTTAGGGAGACTCATTGCAGAATTTGTCTAGTGGGCTTGATACTATTTCCTACCGTGTTCCTCTAGTAAGTTCAGTTGCTAATTCGTGTTGATTTGATATTGATCAAGTGCAAAAAGAAGAAGTGATTGTTGATGTCTGTACTAACTACTTTGCAAATATAATCATTCGTCAATCTTCAGGGAGTATGTGCTGGCATCGGTAAGCTATTTAAAGCTGTACACTTAAAAACTTCAATTCCTGCATCCGAGATAACTGACTTCCTTTACTGTAACAACTGCAAACATAGCCCCATTCAACTTCCCAGCAATGATCCCATTATGGATGTTTCCAATTGCCATAGCCACAGGAAACACCTACGTTCTCAAACCCACCGAAAAGGCTCCATCGGCAGCTCTACTCCTCGCTTCTATTCTACACGACCTAGGCCTTCCGCCCGGAGTACTAAATATTGTCAACGGAGGCAAAGAGTGCGTAGATGAACTCATCACTCATCCAAATGTCAAGGCGGTTAGTTTCGTCGGATCGAATACTGCGGGTGAATACATCCACGATGTTGGATCTAGACATGGTAAACGCGTACAGGCAAATTTAGGTGCGAAGAATCATGCCACTGTCATGATGAACGACAGTAATAGAGCTTCTGCAATCAAGGCTCTTGTGGGTGCTGCTTTTGGTGCGGCGGGACAGAGATGTATGGCTTTGAGTGTGGTGATTCTCGTGGGTGATGTAGATACAGCCAAGAGTTGGGTTGATGAGATGGCGTCAGAGGCCAAGAAACTTAAGGTTGGGAATGGATTTGCGGATGGTGTGGATGTCGGTCCAATGATCAGTAAAGATGCAAAGTCACGCGCAGAAACCATCATACAACAAAGTATTGACCGAGGAGCTTCTTGTCCATTGGACGGAAGGGGCGTCATTGTCGAGGGGTACGAGCACGGTAACTTTTTGGCACCGACAATCATCCACTTGAACGAGAGTGATCACATCGACTCGAGCGAAGCAATTACAAACCCAGCATACACAGAAGAGATCTTTGGACCCGTGTTGACGGTTATGACCGTGCCAACATTAGAGGATGCAATCACAATCACCAACAGTAATTCCTACGGCAACGGATGTGCCATCTTCACGTCGAATGGAGCAGCAGCACGAAAGTATCAGTTTGAAATAGAGGCAGGTCAGGTAGGTATCAATGTACCTATTCCTGTCCCTTTGCCGTTCTTTTCCTTCACTGGAAACAAGGCATCTATTCGGGGAGATGTAAACTTTTATGGAAAGTCGGGCGTGAATTTCTTTACTCAGTTGAAGACTGTGACGAGTAATTGGCAGTATGAAGGGGGTGATTTGGGCGGTGTTATTATGCCTGTGTTGGGAAAGAAGTGATAAGAAACACAACCAAACTATGTGCGACGTGCTGTGGAATAGAAATAGAGTGTTTCATTTTTCATTGATCCTGGCGCGTGATACTAGAGTTCCTCATCTAAAGGCTAAAAAATCGTGAACCTCTTTTAGTATTTGAAGTTAGACATGGCAATGACACTGTTTTGGTCGACTGGTGCATCTTTTAAGTATACCAAGGAGGAAAGGGAGGACAAATGATAGATAGTTTGAGATCACCGGCTCGTTTAATCAGGTTCCATAAATGCTTTTAGCACATTCTTATAGCTGTCTAACAGACAAATTAGTACCACCAAAGACTGACAATGTATGAAACAATCCTCCAACTTAGACATCTTGGTTTTGACCAGTGCTCCTTTCAGCATACTCCTTCAATATATCCCACAAGTCATCCAACACTGCCATCTCAACAATGAAAGTAACTACTTCTTCAGACAAACCCAAGTGCTTGGATGTGGCAAGGCATGTCACTAGAAATTGATTCAACTGAGCAGAAGAGTACTGTAGATCACCCGACAAGGTATCTAGGCATTGGTAAAGCTTGGTGCAGCTTTCTTTTATATTGATCTTTCCAGAGTAGAGGCACTCCATCATGTACAGATATGCTTTCGCCACTTCATCATCGCTGTTAACAAGCAGATACAACCCCTCAAATCCTGGTACAGGTTTAGGATCATCTGTATCAAATCCATTCATGATATCGGGTTCACCATGTCCGTACATTGATGCCATATTCTGTATTACACCATCAAAGTGATTGAACTCAGGGTTGGCACCATTGATGAAAAATATAGCTGCCATCTTCCAATCATCTTGGTACAAAGCATACTCTAGACCAGTAAAACTAGCAAACTCAAAGTCAAACAGTGAATTCACCCTGGCTCGATTATCATGTAAGTATTCCCTCAGCGCATTATGGTCTTTTTTCTCCACGAGACCCTTTAAATCCAAATTGCACGCATCGTGCAACTCAGTTATAAATGTTGCCATCACACTGAAATCAAACAAAGAAGTTAGATCGATATCTTGGTTGGAGTCTGCCATTGTATCAATTGTAGCTTTAAAAGTACTCTTCTTTTGCAACGCTGTTTACTGAATCTCTTGGAACATCTATGGTGTTGGAATGTTCATATCTGAAATTTTCAGATCTCTCTCAAGTGATAGAACAGCTTTGGTGTGAACTTGATCTTTAGCTTGAGAATACCATAAATACTTGGGTATGCATCGCTGCCGCTTCTCTGTCAAACGAGGCATGGCTAGAATAGAGCTCAGATGCGCGATACTAGAGTACCTCATTCCAGAATGGCAATGTCATTGTTTGATTGACAGATTCAGATGTATCTTCATTAGGTGTTATATAAAATGCAATAGCAATCATGACAGACCTGACGCTCCAAACAACCAAGCCACCAATCATGCAATAATGAAGTCAATGTTTAAACCCTCTCAACTTTGATCCACCTCCGCCTCTTTCTCAAAAGTTGCCTGCATGACATCCATGCTCTCCCTCGCAGACTTGTTTGCTTCATTCTCCTCACAGGCTCTCTCATACTCAATGACATCCTCCTTGGATTGAAAGTAATGCCTACCCAAAATACAATTCACATCGCTAGGATCGCGACCGGGACGGACGTAGTAGTAGTCGTGAAGAGGATTGACTTTCCCAGCTCGTTTGACCTTCCAACCCGCCAGTTTGAGCTTCTCCCAAAGATTGTGCCACGCGTAAGGATCGTCACTGTCGGTGGATGCAGGAGAGGATTCGGGCGAGGGAGGTAGAGGTATAGCCGGGTCTTGGGGTTTCGTTTGGCAATCGAGTGGAGTTTGCGGGTCACCGTTGTTGTTGGACAAGGGCCTGGCAGCTGCGTGTTTTGGAGAAGAAACCTTCTTGCTATCGGGCGAGCTCGTTGCCACCGGAGAATCTGCCGACTTGACTTCCTCGTTTTCTTCATTCTTGTCTGCATCGTCACTCTTCCAACCAGTCCTTTCGACAAAGTCAATGACATCCGCAGGAGACAAAAAGTAGTCCGTTCCGAGCTGTGAATTGCCATCTCCGGGAACCACACCAGGACGAATGTAATACCAATCATGAAGAGGATTGACTCTCCCAGCTCGTTTGACCTGCCACCCTTCGTTCGTCAATTCTGACCAAAGCGATTTCCAGTCAATGACTTCTTTCACAGACTCTTCTTCTTCCTCCTCTTCGTCAGACCCTTCTTCTTCCTCCTCCTCGTCGCTTGAGCCATCCTCTATAGAGTCGTAATCCATCTCAACATCATCATCATCTCTTTCCGCTCGATTCACAAAAATCATAACATCCTCTGGTGACAAAAAGTAATCCACGCCCAATTCAGCGCCATTGTCGAGATCTACCCACGGACGAACATAATACCAGTCGTGGAGTTTGTTATACTTGCTTGCGCTGAGGACGGACCATCCTTCGGATTTTAGTTGCTTCCAGAGTGTTTTCCATGTGACTGCTGCTGCGGCAGCGGGGACTACTTCTACCGGTGGCTCTTCTTCTTCTTCCTCCTCCATCTCGGTCTCTTCGACTGATACGACCTTGGACTTGGAAGTTTCAACCTTGATCTTGGCAACCTTGGGCTTTTTATTCGCTTGTACTTCATCTTCTTCAAACTCCATCGATTCTCTCTCACTCTTCTTCTTCTTTCTAGGCTTTTCACAAACATCCTCCATCGACTTTTCTACTACCGTCTCATGACAGTCCATCCATCCGTAATTGCTCTTCATATACTCTTCCAAATCTTGACGACACACAAAATAATCGACGCCCACAGTACCACCCTTGATTTTCTTGCCAGGCTTGACGTAATAATAATCCGTCATGAGACCGGAACCCGCCTTCCATGTCCATCCCGAAGAGAGGAGGGTATCCCATGCACTTCGCCAAGAGGAGTGTGGGTCTATTGCGGTGAGTAGCGGTGGGGCATTGTCGTCTTTTTTGATGGCGACATCAGTGTTTGGTGCATCAGCAACACGGTCGGCCTTTCGAGCCGTTGAAGCAACCTTTTCAGTGTTGCCACCGCCATTAACACAATCAGGCTTCGGAGTCTCCTCAACGCCAACCCAACCAAACTCATCTCTACAAAACTTTTTCACATCCTCCACGTTACAAAAGTAATCCACACCCTCCATCCCACCCTTGATTTTCTTACCGGGCTTGATGTAATAATAATCAGTCATGAGACCCGATCCATTTTGCCATTTCCATCCGTGGGATTTACGTAGGGTTTTCCAGAGTGTTGACCATGGCGTGTGTGGATCAATGTCGAGTTTGATTGAATTGACAGTAGGATTCGTTGGTACCTTGATTGAATTGTTGGTGTGGATTTGTTTGGTCGAGTTAACAGTAGGATTCGCAGTTGGTACCTTGATCGAATCGTCGCTATCTCGTTTGGTGGAGCTGACAGTAGAATTCGCAGATGAAGTTTGCACCTTTGCCTTCTTCTCCATCTTGACAACAGCATTGGTGTCTACATTGCCAAATGCCCTTCTCTTGCCACTACTCTTTGACTTCGAACAATCTTGCCCACCACTCTGCTTCACTATTCCATTCGTCTCCTCATTGACTGCAGCATCACTAACTGCTGCAACTACAGAAGGCAATGGCAAAATCTCCTCACCGAGATCCATCCCCAAAACATTAAGAGCAAAATGCACCCCTCTTCTCCACCTTGCGCAATAGTCTTTCACCTCCCTCCTCTCTTCTATTGGTAACGAATCCAAATTTGACTCTAAAAGACTGCAGCTCTCTTCCAATATGGGGAGGTAGTCGTAGAATTCCAACAGCTCGTTGTCGTTTGAAGTGTCAGATAGACGGATTAGATCCACCGATTCATCTGGAAAGTACACTTCATTGTTATCATCATTCATCTTATCAACAGCAGTAGAAGCAGCATCCCGCCAGCCAATCAACCGTGCCACACGTCTCCTACTCCCCGCCTTTCTCCACTCCATGATCAATCGATGCTTCTGACTCGATTCTAACGGGGCATCGCGGACCAATTCGGGGATTTCGTAGATTAGCGCCGGATGGTGCGTGAGCGGCGGCACTGCTGCCGTGTTGCTACCAGCCCTAACATCGCTGCTGTTACTGTCGGAGCGAAGAAGGGAAGGAGGGAGCAGCGCGTCATTCAGTCGAATGAATTGGAGACGATCGACGGAGGGGTAGGACGACGGAGAGGTTCGGAATGCTTTGTACTGCGAAATGGCCGATGGTGGATACAGCGTTGATGAGGCCGCTGGAGCTGTAGATGGTTGGCATGAGGGTAGGGCTGCTGGTGCTGTCATGGTTTGGATATCTAGTCGGTAGATGGAATGCTGTGTGGCTTTGTGGTTGCTTCGTAGAGATTTTGTGTGGCAAGGCAAGGCAGGGCTGATGGGAACATCAAAATAAGAGGTCTGATCTTTATAATGCCTCATAGATATTGAAGTGTTCATTAATGAGTTCTTATAGGATAAACCTTATTTCAAATTTTGTCCGTTGGCACGAGAGCTGTAAAAGATACCCTTTGGGGTATCTCCTCCCACCCCCCACCCCCCCCAGCATAGAACCCAAAAACCAACTCACTATCTACTATGCTCTCTACCATAACAACAACCTAATGCACAAGTTCCAGCAAGGCCAAGACCCTATCATGCATGGACAGCTATCTTTGGATGTTGGCATAATAAGGCAGCCAGTTGTCAC